>JAUKPP010189929.1:0-14244 GCA_032273245.1 Phyllaplysia taylori
ACACACACACACACACACACACACACACACACACACACACACACACACACACACACACACACACACACAAGCAGGCTCATATATGAAGAAGAAAAATATAGTGACTCCTTCTACCTCCTGATCTTTCCATCAGCTTGTTCTCTTCTTATGAGTTTCTCCCTACTCGTTGCTTCTCTTCTCTCATTCCTTATATCACTAGTCTTCTTGGATAAAGAAAAAAAATCTCGGAGACCCAGTTTGCACATTGTGCATGTTAAAAATCCCTTGGTCATTGAGAAGCGAAAAAGGTAGGCCTATTAGGCCAACATGAGAGCATGATTCAAAATCAGTTCCTACCCAAAATCTGAAGACTCTTGTCAGTATAAACCATTACAGAGTACCCTTGAAATCGGAATGTGGCTGCTTGTTAGGCAAGGGACCCTACGTCCTAATTGGATGCATACATAAAAAGAGGCTAAAGCAGCATAGAGCTGTGACCTCTATAAATAAGTTAAAAACAACCAGTCTTTTCCATGAGCCTTTTTTTTTTATTGTGGTAGAGTCTTTGTCCAAGTTTATCTCATAAAAATAATTGAATTCTCTTTCTTTGCAGTTTATTTGGACAGCAACAGTGACTGCAATAGCGGCATCAGGAACATCTATAATGTAGAGGCCACAATTGAGGGCCATGGAGGCCCCATACAGAGGCTGGGACCCCCCACCTGTACCATCAGGTTGAAATCGGAGAGTCAGTTTGAGGGCACAATCTTGATGATTGAAACGAGGTCTATGGACATCCAAGATTGCACCACTAAAGTGTCCATCTATGATGGGGATGGAGCACAGCTGTTGTTGGTAAGTTGTTCGGTGGTCTAGTGGTTAGGCTGCCGGACTCGTAATCGGAAGGTTGCGGGTTCGAATCCCAACTCGGGCCAGACGTGTCCTTGGGAAAGGCACTTTACACAAATTTTCCTCACTTCACCCAGGTGTAAATGGGTACCTGGCTATAGACAGCGAAAGATCTTGTCCGTATGTTAGTGTTTGAGCGCTTGTAAAATGGCAGCTTGCACTGTATGCTTCCCAGGAAGTTGAGAAGGTTTCAGAATGACTTGGTCTGCTGGTGTAATAATGATTGTAAAGCGCATAGAGCCAGTAATTGCGATATGCGCTATATAAATGCAATCCATTATTATTATTATTACAACATCCTTGGCATAAGTTTAGAGTCAGAGCCCACACAGACACTGTCTTGCAGCATGAGGCTCAGGCATAATGAAGCCAAGATTCATCAGACTTTTTGCTTCGTAAACCTGCACATTCCCACTTTTCACACACAGACATGCACACACACAAAGAAAAAAAATATTGTAACTGAAACCTCGCTATGTTCAAGATGATGCAATAAAGTCAAAGTAGGGCAGGGATTTTCATTTTTTCTTGTTACATCCATGCTCATTATATCAAAGTTTCACTGTATTATTTTATGAGCTGTATTAACTTAGATTGCTCAAAGCAAGTTACTTTCAAATAATGATGTATTATGAAATTCCACTTAGAATGGTGACATTCAAGTGACAGACAATACACGACAGTTCTTTTTATCTCTGTGAGAAATTTGGTAAATTAACTTGTGTGTACATATATTTGCACATCAAGTCTTCTGACAATGCAAACAATAAGAGTATACATTGACGTGAACATTGAACTCCCAAGCAGATCATCATTCACTCTCAACAACTGCTTTCACGCCATCGCTGGTCGCCGCTGTGCAGCGGGCTTCTGAATGGGGGGCTTGACACGTCTTGTTCAAGGACACACCCAGTTGTCCCCTATTCCGAACATGCTATCACTGAATTTTGCTTGACACACTTTGTGAACAAAAGGTCATTGACAAGCCCATCGACTACTCGACCACAGATATATTATTGTAACCCTAATTTCATATTGGATTGGCAACATGTGGACATTTTTATATTTGGTCTTATCATATCTCTGCATTTCTTGATAAAATGAAAGGGGGGGCTTTTTTTTCTTCTCCAGAGTTCGTCAAATTTAGAAATAACTACAACACCATTATTTGTTTCTTACTTTTCAGGGTTCATATGACTGTCGTACAAGTGCAGGTTTGAATAAAAGAACTATGAGAACAACTGGTAACACAGCAACATTTGTGATGAACAGAAATGATGTTGATCAGTTCAACTTTGATGTAGAGATCATAATTACTCCCATCAGAGGTGAGGTTTTGCCACAGTTAATTAACAGAACTTCATAGCACTGCGACAAACCCTTGGTAGGGCATTCTGTTGTCTCAATTATCATTTTTAAAAGGGTGACTAGTCAAGAATGGACAGTTTTCAAACTCTATGGTTACTCTGTTTGTGGGTGTGTTGTTTTTATTTTGGTTTTACATAACTTTATATTAGATATATATAGTATTGTACTCACTAAACTGTTTTTAAAAATTTCTAGGAACACTCGTTAAACGGCACTTATGGTATACTGTACTTTAAAATCAGACTTCTTTACACAGTGGTTTTGAGCATCCGTTGTGATAGCGGGAGATAATGAACCATCTGTCCAGGATTCCTGCTCAGGCTGCGTCATACCTATGACAAAAATAATGGTAATGTAGCAGTGTTCTCGCCAGAACCTAGGCATTATGAGTGCTAGGACTAGTCAGCCCGGTGTCAGTATATCATGATTCAGGACCAAATGGAACACTCGGGCCATGTTGCATGTTGTGCCCAGCATACATCAGCACATAAAATTGCTTGAGTAATACCATTACTGATCAGATAGAGGTCCTTAACTTAAAAGAAGAAACATTAAATCAAAACTGTTGGCTACTTTCTGGTTCTATTTCAAATCGATCTCTCGGAACACTTTGACCCTGCTTTTGATTTATATAACTTTACTTTTATCCTTTGTTTCTTTTCTTTCTATTCTCCGACATTTTATATGAATATACACAATCTTAAGAAACCTCAACATTTTATAAATGTAACTTTTAGACCTTAAGTAAAAACCCTTCGGGAGATAACAACAACACATCGGACCTGGACGTTTTTCTTGGCGCCTAAATGACCTTATAGCATCGATGGAGCTGTAAAACCACAAACAAACAAACATATCTAACACGCACGATCTTTCTTACCCCCAGGTGGTCTTGAACCAGGCTATGAGAACAATTACGGCACAGACTTCTACTTTGACAAGTTTGAACAAGTGACCATTGTGGGCATGATCGGGGGGTTCTACATTCTCATTCTCCTCATCTGCGTCATTGTCTTGGTTTGCTCTTACCGATCGTTTAATGGGAAGACGAAGGAGTGGGAGACGCATCAACTGGCAGTTATGAAAACAGGTAAGTGAGCTTACTCATTTCAGAGAGATCTATATTTTTTAGAGTATTTTGTGGGGCTTTCTTTTCAATGCAACTTTTCTTACCTATAAGTAATATAATTAATTTTGTGGTAGGTTTGCATACCACCCATCCTGCATGCATATAATAGAAAGTAAAATTTTTAATCTTGACCATATCTGAATATGGTAATGTGGTATTTAAGAAGTGCATAAATCAATGAAATTGATACTGACAGGCTTAGAAGAGATAAACAGAATTTGATTTGAGATGAATGAATCGCAGTGGTGCAGAAAAATCACAGATGTTTATTTTTAGTGCTCTTTGCTCCAACTTGGTCTCTCTTTTTCTCTTCTTCTCCCTCTTCTTTTCTTTCTTTCCCTGTTCCTTTCCTTCTCCCTCTTCCTCTCTATCTCTCTGCACTTGCCTGTTACCCACACAGCAACTTCTGACGTATTGCATGTTTAATGTTGCAACCTTTCCATCCCTTCACCAGTAAAGTCTAGCTATTTACCTCAAGTGTAAATATGTGCCCTGTCTGTCTGACCTGCTTAGTCTTTTGAAAAGTGTGCTTTTCTGCATGATGGATTGCAAATGGCTTCCACATCTATACATCTATTTCCTGGCTGTTGGAATGAAATATATATGAAACATGTCTTCAGTTAAATACTTCATGCAATTTTATACGAACACTTTAACCAACTTTTCTCAGAATATAAAAATATTGAATACCAGGCCTATATTTTTTTCAAATTTTTAAATTTAAAAAAAATTGAAATTGAATATAAGGATGTAACCAATTAAAATTAAGGCCATGGGAAAGTCATTTAGTTTTCTTTCAGTTGTTTGTCATCACACTGGATTATTTTTCTTCTTATTTTGCTATTCATTTCTTGATTGGTGTTTTAATTTTTTTATAATTCATACACATACTCTAACACACCAGTTCAGCATTAAGCTTTCATTTTGGTAATGACGCATATCGTGATAACTATTGTATCTTGAACATGTTACAATGTCATCTCAGTCACCATGTACTAATGCTTATAAAAAAAAAGGTGAAAGAGTTAGAAAAAGATTTCACTTGTCTTTCTACTGCTTAGTAATTCTAAATGCAGTCGAACCTGCCCTAGTGACCACTTGTCCAAGACGACCACCTGTACGAACAATGACTTCCCACTTTCCCCCTTGCGTTTGTCTATATAATGGCACTGTCCAAAACAACCACCTGTCCAACGCAACCACCCTGTTTTACTGGCCAACAGCCACCAAAACCTGCCCAAGATGACCACTCGCTTGTCTTTTCACCCGACATGTTGTCGTAATTTCATGGGGGCTTATCGCTGTGGAAGATTAGTGAGTCCTAGTCCTAGTTGCCAGTTTCGGTACCCATTCTTTTCACCTATCGTCGTTACATATTAGCCCCCCCCCTCCCCCCTACAATTTATACTCACTGACCATTAGCAAGGCTAGCAAAACTTTGTGCATACCCATGGTGATCATTGGATAACAAATTTTTAGCTGCGGATGAGTATGGCAAGTGACCATCTTATTCCATTCACCTGTCGTTTTAACCATTCCCATATTTTGCTATCTAGCGAAATTCCTGACCAACGCGAAGTGAAAACAAAGCCAGTGGTCCCTCTGTTAACCCAGTCGGTAACAACAAACTTGCCACAGAGGTGTTAGTTGTTTGTTGAGTGGCAACAGCACTTTTCTTTGTTTCCCCCTGGCATTCATCTCCCTCGGTTGATACATTTTAAACAACAACAAAAATCCAAAGCTCAAACCAGCCCCTCTCCTCTCTGAAAAAAAACAAACATTTTAAAATGTCCCTCTTAGAAATTAAAGTTTTTTTGTGTTTTTTTACATCATATTCATCTGACCTGTCCAAGAAACAATCACCTGTCCAAGTCGACCACTTTTCTCTCGACAATGAGTGGTCGTAATGGGTGGGTTCGACTTTATATGTATGTCTAGGCCCATATTATTATGTTCCTGGATGTTTGAATGCTTGTCAGTTTGTCATGGGAGAGAGAGTGAGTGAAAATTTAGCTTATTGTGCATAAGTAGGCTTATGGGGTAGCACAGTAGCTGAAAGACGTAATGCAAAACTTATTTCTGAGGCGAATCTGTGGAAGATTTGTAAATCCTCTCTGCTTCTATCTTCACACCATCAACCGTTATCAGTTTCAAAACATTAAAAACAGACTTGTTATTAAGCTTTCTGCAAAAATTGTACAGAAGGCACTAGACACCTGCTTTTATCGCTAAGGCTAAAGGCACGCTGATATATCAATTTTATTTGTATTATGTGGTTGTAGTTTTAGCTTTGGTTTTCTCTTGAATTGACATCAAGAAAGCATGTTGTAAAAAATATAAAGGAAGTAGCCAAAGAACTCACTACATTCAACCAATGAGTACTTTGATGTATAGGAGGGGGCAAATACTTTATTACTTCTCATACAACTGTCACATGTAGGCCTATGTTGTTTGGGGAAATAAGTTAATGTGCAACCTTTTTTTCTCCCTTAGCTTCTATTTTACTGAGACCTCTTTTTTTTAATTATCTGAGTTCAGTCCCTCTAAAGCTACATCCTAGAGATTTCTTGGTTTCCTTCGAATCAGTAGCCTATATCGTATGAACCAGGGTCATAAACGTTTGGGTCTTAGGAAAAGACTGATTTATCGCCTTACTGACTGGATGCTTCCATTCCATATTTCAGCTTTTTTGTTGTTTGGAGCTGATCTCTGCCACTGGGAAATTATATTTTGCTTATCCTTTCCTGTTTGATTTCATGTTATTGTCATACCTGGAGCTTAGATGAGCAATGTTTAATCTTTCTTCAACTTTCATCAAATGCAAGATGGCTTAGGCTACTTATAATTGGCTACAAGACTTTAAGCCTTGGATCTGCTTATAATGCTAGCTGTTTGTGTGTACGTATGTATATATATTATATATAGGCCTATCGTAGACAGTGTTGGTATGTCATTCAGCTGATCTGTTTATCACTGGATCAAGGAAAGTTCAGTCTGATCATGATCACTAGAAGCGGCTCCAGAGATGCGACAGATGATATTTGTATGTACTTCTGTGCCTTTGGTTCTTCCTCTTTGTTTTCCATATCTCGAGATGGCTCTTCTTTTGATTATATCTCCTCTGCTTCAATCATCAAATATTGCTGATTATATGGTGCACTCTGTCAACACTTACAGTCAAGTTTTTTCGATATTGAGAATGAAATTTTAAAATGAACCTGAAAGTAAAGCTAAAAAAGGAAGTAAAAAAGATTCCCAAACAAAGCTCACATACTTCCTCTCAGGTGCAGGTTTTGATGGGCGCAGTCAGATGTCCCAGCCGACAAATGCTTGGTCCACAGCGCAGAGTCAGAGTCGAGGACCAGCCAGCCAATATTCCCGGGGCTATACAGAATCGTATGCACGCAAACACGCACCCGCCAGTGAGGATGGGGACAGTGGTGTGTTCAAATATGGCGAGTTTATCTGTCCTTTTCTGACTGTTCTTGTCCTATTAACACTCAGACAGTTAGTGTGTAGTAGCTGTTATAGCAAATGTACTGCCGCTAAGGATGACGTAAGTAAAATAATTGCTGCAGAAAAATTCTGGGCTAACTTGTAGGTTAAGCTTAAATTTTTTGAGGACATAAGATATTGATTTTTTCAGGCTACTAATGGAATTATAATTCCTTGCGCTTAGTTTTTGGAGTTTCACCCAAGACGGCATGGCAGCTGGAAAAAAGCTGGTTTCAGATAAGGCTTGTCTTGGGTACCTCATAAAGATGGAATGTGTGATCTAGCACCCTTCTCTACCTAGTCTGATCCACACACATAAAAGCTTTTATTCTCTCACTAAAAGTTTTTGATGCGTGCCCTGCTGGGATATGGGCAGGGTGTGTTTTTAACGAATTGCTTACGTCAGGCCTTACACCATCTTGTTTTGGTGTCAACTCTAACTTTTGAGAGTGCAGTAATACTAAACTTTTTTTTTACCAATGGGTGCTCAAGTATTTTAAGTCACCTTGCATTGCTTTGTAGGCAGCGCCAGTTTGATTCCAAACTTGAATAACTGTTCATTCCCAGAAATTGTTTTTTGGAAGTATGCTTTACAAATAGCGCCCTCTCTCTTGTAGAGATTCCATTAATGTGGAAATGGCACTCAGCTATGAGCTTGATACTTTTCGGTGTGTTTGTTGACTCTTTAAGTGCTTGTGTGCTTGTAAAATAGCATTGTGCACTATCTTAAATGTTGTGTTTTTTCTCTCCCATGATCTTCATAGACAAATTGCAAAATGATACTTGCTGCATCGTTGCTTCTGAGTAGTGATATAATAAATTACCTATAAGGCTTTGTACAGAGGGACTTGGGATGCTTGAGCACTCTTAGTGACTTATGCTTCATACCAGCAGAGAGATGACTGCAACCTTTACCACTTACAGCACATTTCTATCTCTGTAATTTCCGTGTCTTGCACCCACCATTTGTGTTTGCTGTTCTGAAAGCTTGTCCCCAGCATAAATGGGATGAGTCACTCTCATTTGCTTCTTATAACACATGCCTGTGTAGCCTATGTGTGGCCACTCTAGAAATTAATAGAAAACCCATCAGAAGTCACTAGCATTTTAAAGGTAATCATCTTGAATGTGAATCCTGTATGTCTGGATGAGAAGTATGACAAATTTTGTAAGTATTTGTGTATATTTTTAGCAAACAGTCCTGTATTTTGGTGAAAAGAACAAATTACATCCTAAAGTTAAAGATTGTTATCTTTAAACTAAAATTTCTCAACCCACCATTTGAAAATGGTCTTCTTTCTATTTTCCCAGGTATTATAGAAGCTTCAAAGAAAAAGCAAATGGCCCAGTGGTCATTGTAGAATTTAAAAATTTCATTTGTACAAGATGTCTGACCTATGGGAAGGGTTGGATTTTTTTCAGTCTCACATGGAAAAGACTCCACCCATTTGCAGAGTGCATGAATAAATTATTTCCTTTTGCTTTTGCTTAAAAGATAAAGTAGTTTACAGTTCATTTGCAGGGCAATGTATTTTTTTAATTATTTTTTTTATATAAGATTGCATGGTTATATTATCATGTTCTTATAGCACTTTTGACTTAGATATGGATTCCTTATATTCATAATCGCTGTCTCAATTAAACATGTTATATTGTCGTAATTCAGAAACAAAATTGAGCAATAGAAAGTTGCTTCCTCTACAATCAGCATATATATACTGATTAGTCTTTTATATCTTCATTATTATATCATTTCATTACGAATTTTCATTTGACTCTGAGTTTGTCTTGGAATTTGTCTTCTCTCTCCCTCTATCTCTCTCTCTCTGACACACTCTCTCTCCCTCTCTCTTTCCCTCACACACATATTAACTTGTACTCATTTTAATTATTTTAAAAAGTATAACCCTTTGATTCATCTGATAAATAATGAATGTGCTGTGACTGGGTTGCTAATTTATTTCTTGGTTGTTGTTTTTTACCACAGTTGTGCAACTAGCTTGCCATAACTCTCATTATAGCATTGAAAACTCTGGTTAAGTCATATTTATTAGTTTATTGACCTGGACACATGTATATGATATGCACCGTACCAAATATCATAATGCATTCCATCATGTTAGTATTATTATTCTAATAAAAGAATTCTATATGAAAATCATAACCCACTTGCTATTTAGAGATAGGCATTTGGAAACTCCTTGCGTTCCTTTTGATGAATTGAATTAAAAAGGTGTCATATTGTGGTCTTAATAATTCACTTTTCAAGTCCATCATTTTACTTAATACAATGTAGGCCTATTTACATTCTCTTCTTCATGTGAAGTAATACAAAAGTTAGCCCAACAGGCACCATAATATCCAGGACTTTAAAATTATACTTGCTTGGCTCTATGACATCTTAAGCAAATAGCTAATTTAATGTTAGGCCCTATAGATATATATGTATTTTCAGATGGAAAAAATTGCTTAAAAAAAATAAAAACGAAATGATTCTTTGATACAAGGCCTCAAAAAGTGAACAGTTACAGTCACATTAGTTAATAGTTTAACAGTCAGATGTCACTTATTTATAGAGGCGTCGGCTTCTTTAGCTGTTTTAGCTATCATTGTTTCACAACAAATAAAAAAAATCTCATTGTAGATAAAAAAAATTAAAAAAAACATTGAGCTCCCCTTCACCGTATTTTTTAGTTGTGATACGCTTATAGAAATAATACTTCTGAAAAGCCGTCCAGAGTCCTGAATTTGAAATAAAGATCTCCTGATTTGTGTCACTCTATATAGCCTACTGTAAACTTGCACTTTGCTACGGCTTTCTCCCTGCATGATGAGCGCTTACTTTCTATACAGCATGTGGGGATACTAAATACATAGTCAGTATGTTCATACATACTCATCCTCATCCTCATTTTGTAATCAGTTATGATGATTTTCCGCCATTTTTAGGTAAACATCTTTGCTGGTGGTTTCACAAAGAGGCAACACTTCCAAGTTTTCAAGAAAGAATACTCCGATCTTTTCAACACACTCTACGTCTCCAATCGTCTTTCCCCTGCCGACCTCGTCTCTCCCCCTTTTATTCTTTCCACCCTCCTTTACTGCACAAGCTCAAACCCCCAACGGCTGTCGTCTGTGCATGCACACATTCACATCATAATAACCCATCACAACAACAGTAATCGATCTTAGTCGTAATCAAATTCTCCACACCCTCCACCAACCAACCACAATTGCTATAGAAAAAAATATCTATAAAAAAAATATGCCCACCCAACTAACCTTTTTTATAGCCCAGTCACGAAATAACTTGCTTTTAAAAGTATTTGAAACAAATTTTATTTGTTGCAAAATTGGCTCATTGCCTGATGGGCATTTTCGTGACAGCGAATGGCAACCCTCAGGGAAGCTTAAGCCTGATTGAGTGCTTGAGTAAAAAACAAAACAAGAAGAGGCTAAAACAGCCTAGGCTGGCGCCTCTATAAATAACCCACTCCTTACTACTACTAAAGCAAAATTGGCTCTCTGTAAGTATGACGTAGGATTTTATTGGTATTTTACATGAGTTACCAAACTCTAAGGCGGCATTCATTAAGATACCTAAAAAAAAAAGAAAGAAGTTTAATTTTAGCATTATTAATGCCCCCAAAAATACCCAAAGCTCAGGGATCTTAAGTTGATAAAAGCTTTGTTCCTTGCTTTTGAGGTCCGAGTAATATAGCCTATGTCCATTGTTTCTTCTACAGCTTAGTGGATAATTTTTGCCCGTCTTTCAATATTCTTGTCTGCTTGCTGTGTAAACATCTGTGATCTTGCACGTTTTTTATCTAACTGTAACAAAGTGTGTTGCCTTGAAACGTGGTAACATTTCTCGGCATCCATGAAAGACTCAAGTTGTGAGGGTATCATGTTTGGAAAAAAAGATTCCATACAATCGTATTGTGTGGTGCTACAGATCATGCTAGACAATATTATTTCTATTGTGAATTTTTTTCACTTTTGGCTTTATTTCTTCATAGATAAGCAAGCATCAAGTCATCATTTTGGGATGTAAGATTTTATCAGCTAATTCCAAAAGTAATGTAAATTTTGTGTGGATAGTTAATCAATAATTTTCATGAGTTATCTTACAAAATATTGTGTCTGTCTTAGTTATTGCACGCCCAACATTACATGTGTTTCATGCAATGCATTCAGCTCCTATCAAACAACAGAATTATTTTTATATGACAGTAAGCTTTGGTTTTATACTGAGTGATCAGTACGTAAAGTGCTTACGGTGGTTATACCTTTTCTGTCTGCAGATGATACATTCCAGCGGCGACGCCTGATGAATGAAGAACATGAGAAAAGTCGAACAGGACCTCCAACTTATGCTTCACGAAATGACTCATTTATTGAACCGGACAGCCCAGAGTTCAAGGAGCGAGTGATCACCCCGCGGGTTCGTGCCACCAACAGGAGACAGGGTCGTCCCCCTTCATATGAGGAAGCCATCAGTGATCATCCATCAGAGGAAGAGGAAGATTCTGCCGAGGAGTCGAGTGATGAATCTGTCAGAAAGAAGCCTTTGTCATCCGAGGAAGAATCAGAGCAGTCTGGGACAGAATCAGAAGAGGAGAGCGAGGAAGAGAGCAGTGGGGATGACTCGCGACGAGGTCGTGGGGCGAGAGGCGGGCGCAGGAAACCCCAACACGGTCGGCACCGAGCGAAGCCAAAGAAAGCTTCCTCTAGAGACTCCAGAGACTCTCGGGACGGGGGAGAGGGGCTTTCTCGTCGAAATGGTGCTGCCACAGCACAGCCCCCTCCTGTCCAGCCCATGCCGTACCCAGCTTACCCCCCTGGTCAGTTTGTGCCCGTGATGACCGGACCACCTCAGTTCCAGACCGTCCCGATGGTTCCTGCTTACCCCGCACCTCGATATCTCGAGGAAGAGCCCCAAGCAGCTCCACCAGCCTCAAATATCCAGCCAACAGACCCCCCAGTGTATTCCTATCTTGTGCGCAGAGGCTACACCCCTATGGACCCTCACAACCGTTCTGCTGGAAGTGTGTCGAGCAGTCAGAGGTCGGGCGCTGGTCGTCTGGAGGAACCAGAGCTGCGGCTAGAAAGCGGGGTTGAGTACATGAGGAGATAGGTTAAGGATAAACATGACCATCTTACGCAATTCTATGCCATCTGACGAGAGATCCAATCTGTCATTAAGCTCATAGATATGACAGATTTGTTCTCTTATTGTGTTTATACACGTTTGACAAATTGAGTCTAATTTTTATGTTCGTAGACATACAAGAGATTCAGCCTGTCATATGTTCATGGACACATGACATTCAGTCTGCCATTGTGCTCATAGACATACAGCAGATTTAATCAGTCATTATGTTTATAGACATACGATAGATTCAGTCTTAAATTGTGCTCATAAACGTGTATACAATGGACACAGTCTGTAACTATGATTACAGGCAAACAATAGATCTGCTCATTGTATACTGGGGGAGAAAATCTGCTGTTTTAAGCCGACACCAAACCATTAAACCATTGATAGTGTGCCATTGACCTTTCAGGGTCGGTCTGATGTCAGATGACAACAAGCTGTTGCCACAGTATCATTCCATCATATTTTTACCAAAGTTTACCTGGTTACCTCACAAGGCACTGAAATGCAAATCTAGATGAGATAGTAATAGTAGGTAGTATACTTGATTTCATACCTCATGACAATAAAAAGCAGTTTTTGGAAAGCCAGATGTCTATATCCCAGGGCATGTTTTTTTTAAAGCATGGGTTGTTACTTGTAATTTTTTATTTAGTGTCCTTTGTGAGCAGCAGCTTTGGCCTGCTTTCAAAGATTGACTCTAAAGTTCATGAAAGCTCAACTCTGTACTGGTATTGTGTGCAAATTGTGTGTTGTGTGCATTGTATGATAAATGTATAGCCTACAGGGTGTTTCTCATTATTGATTAATTCTAAATTGAAATACCTCTGAGATGGCAACAGACGGTAAATATTCTGTTTTCTGCCAAATAATTCTCATATATTAGTTTCTCTAGTACCAAAATCAAATGATTTCATTAGGTTTTAAGCAAGCAGAAATGGCACTTATCTTCAATTTACCAATGCATCTTTTGTGCTTACAAGGCAGAATGGACACCTACTGTTCTGAAAATTTTTTCAACTGAGCTCAACAAGAAAAGCACAATCCAAAATCTGAATGACAACAAAGATAGCAAGAAGTGGATTGGCTAATTGCATTGGGCTTATTACATTGAAAAAGATGACGTGATTGATTTGATACCCTCATCCATCGTTTTCTAATTTCAAACAATAAAATACAAATTTCCTTTCCACAAGACATGAAATGAAACCAGAGCTTGATTGACATTATTCGTTTTTTGAAAAAACAATTTTAACCATCCTTTTATTTTGACCTTAAAATAATTCATAGAAGTCCTTCTTTCTGAAATACTGGTGTGTTTTGACGCCATCGCCTGAAAAAGGCCTTGTTACAGTAAGTCCTTTCTGTCAACATCATCCTGTTAAGTAGGCCAGAAAAAAATTAAATGTGCAGGTAGTGATGTGCAAAAACTGTTTACTTTTATCTCTTACAGTTTATGAGTTCTGTCAGTTTAGAATGGATCAATAAAGAATAGAAACCTGTTCATATTTTCGTGTTTCTATCAAATGTCACATATTGTTAGATCGTCACAGTCATTCAACATTGTTGTAAGTCAAAATTTATAAAAATATGAACGTCATGTATGGTGTCTTACAATGATTTACACACCAAAGAGTTTTTGAGAGCAGCTCGAAACACATTGTAGGCACGTATTGATGGTGTCTTTGAGATCAGTACAGTATCGGCTGCATTGATCAGGGTCTTGCATTCACTGACAGTAAATAAAATTTCTTGAATTTGTATAATAATCTGAAAAATATTATATATGTATGCAATGGAACATCTTTCTGTTCAGTTTTGTCTTCCTAGCTGTTCCCTAATTGGTGGATATTGTAGATATTCTCAGTTACTGTTCAATTACTTCAGTATTTTATCAATTCTTGAATTAAGACCTTATTACAGTTTAGAATAAGAGTAGGGTATCTTGACCTTATTGCAGTTGAGAATAAGACGTCAGTTTTCTTTCTTTTTCTGTTCTTTCTCTCTCTTATTCTTACTGTTTCTCTCTCTCTCTTGCTCTCTCTATCTCTATCACCCCCCTCTCCAAGGAACCGGCAAAGTTTTATAAACACAGCTACCTCCCTCTCTCTCCCCTTTCTTTCTCTCTCTCTCCCTCTTTCTCCCAGTGTTGGCAGGGTCTTCATGTTGAAGGTCCATACTTTTCTTTCTTCCCTCAGCCTTTATG
>JAUKPP010190040.1:520-14244 GCA_032273245.1 Phyllaplysia taylori
CCCCCCCCCCCCCCCCCCCCCCCCCCCCCCCAAACGGAGATTGTTTGGTGTCGTCCGAATGTATTAGGCATGAATATGAATTATAAATTAAATAGAATTCTTTTTAAACTTATGATAGTTTAGAACAAACACAAATTATGTTTTTTTCTCTCTTTATTCACTCTACAGGCAGAGCAGTGCAAAGATGAAGGCAACAAATGTATGAAGGATGGTAAACACACTGAGGCAGTGATTCACTACACAGAGGCTATCAAGCATGAACCAAACAGTGCTGCTCTGTACAGTAATAGATCTCTTGCATTTCTCAAAATTGACCAGCTCTACTTTGCATTAGAAGATGCTGAGAAGGCTATTAAGTTGGACCCAAGCTGGCCAAAGGTACTCATAAAGCACAATGATAAGATTAACAAATAGAGAACATGAAGCTATAAAAATACACTTTATGCAAAGATTAAAAGGCCTTTGTCAATATTTATAAGTTGATTGTTCACTTCAAAATTGATTAAAATTTGGATCTCTGAAGACATTGATTGTTCTTATAATGGGAGACATGATCTTTCAGCACAGCCACCATGCATTGATACTGAAAGTTTTACGGTGGCACCGTAATGTACTGTTAAGGTAAATGAAACTTATTATGTGCCCTTTAATCAAAGTAACTGCAGGTAGATATTTTTCTAGTTGTTTAGTAAAGAGAAACTGTGTGCAGATATTAGATGTAAAATCATGTTCCTTATATATATGACCATGCTATATGCTATAGACTTGCAGTTGTTGCACTATGCTCCAAAACATTCATCATGCTCTGATATAGAGGTAGAAAGTGGTCATCAATCTGACACGAAGTGCATTATTTCTTTGAAACTCATGAACTTACATTGTTTGCTTCTCCAGGGTTTTTTCAGAAAAGGGGAAGTGGAATTAAAGGCAGGAAACTACACAAAAGCTTTGATGTCCTACAGGGTAAGTTTTATACCTCAGCCACAAATGAATGTCACACCAGAGAAAGACCATCTATACTTGATACACCATTCATGTAGTATGTGTTATAAAAGACACCATCCTCGGCATGCGTTGCATCAATAGTGACATAAGGAGATTATGAAATAAGAAAACTTTCACCTAGGAGCTGACATTCTTACTTCATCTGACAGAGATTAAGAAGAGGACTATACACTGAGTGAAATATCACAAGACTTATCATATTGCAAAACTCGTGTGGCCACTCCAAATATATCTTAGGGCCTCTTACCTTCAACATATCTCAATGTATAGAAAGAAAGAGAGCTGAAATGCCGTACTATTGATCCAGCAGCTGTGGGTTTAAGCCTTTTGACTCGTTGTCGTGGAGTGGCCCTGTATATCACTACTGTTCAAGATATCCATACATTGGTGATGTTAGTTGTTTGTTTTGTAATACAGGGGCTGAAGTTGGAAAAAGTTCATTAGGACCATTAAAAAAAAAAGAAAACTTGATTTTACCTGCTCTGCAGTAGGCCCTACAGCTTAAGTTCTGCGAGTCTGAAAAATAAAAGTCATTAAATTATTGTAAATGGTTTTGTTTGTGCACACTACGGACCTTTCTCAATTCAACTTGCTTGTTTAGGTCTTTATAACTTAGAAACTTTTCATAGATTTAGAATTTTTTCGTGCTCTCAGAGTAGTGAAGAGACATAGTATACATATCAAGTTATAAATACAATTGGGCATATATAGTCAGCTGGGATCTAGACAGGGACCTTGAACTTAAATAAGGGTAACAGAAAAACTTCTTTTTCTTAACATGCAATTTGGTGAAATGTGTTTGTCAGATGTTTCAAATTTGATGCTCCTCAGCAAGCTCAACTTTTGGACCCAGCAGATGATGGCATTACAGCTGCTATCTCAAGAGCGACCAAAGAATTTGCAAAGGACAAAAAAGGTTTGCTCATTTACTGAGTTTTGAACAACAGTTGAAATTATTCCATTGTTTTGGTTGGATTTTTTTTTTATTCTACCAATTACTCTTGTTTACTTATTTCAGAGTCAAATGTCTCACATTTGGGAAAAGTTGTACATCATTTACCTCTGTTTGTCTTTATATGATTTGCTGATGCATGGGAGGATGGAAGACTTTAAAACTGAATCCATCAGTTGTACTTGTATGGGGTAAAACTCAGTTTTGCTGAGTGAGGAATGCATATATTTTAAAGGAACATTAAAGTTAAGTACTGTATATATCCAATATATCTTGAAATCCCAATTTTTTTTTCATGGACAATGGCGTCTTGTTTTTTTGTCATATTATGGAGGGGAGAGGGAGGAGCAAAGCGGAAAATACATTGTTCAGTTGTCAAGTAATTGCTTTATTCTCAGATGCTGCCCGCAAACCAGTTTTGTACAGTTGTATAGGTCTAGCTGTTGGCGTGATGATTGTTGCTGCAGATTCATTCCTCACTGCCAAACCCTCAATACCGGTGAGAAAAGTTCTGCTTTCAATATCTGTTATCAAAATGTGCAAGGCATCAGACTGATAACTGTTTCACACAAGTGGCCACACCAGGACAACTTTAAAATTATATGAAATACTTGTTAAGTTCCTGAGTCAATCAAAACATATTAAGACATTGGCAGTAAATTGTATAGCAATGGCTGCATCACACTTTGGCAGTATTTAAGGGCCATAATTAAGGCTTTCCAATCCCAGGCTGGAGGGCTGGACTGCCATGTCTCTATAGGTCTAAAAGTTAAAGACTGCTTGAAGCATAAAGAACTCAAATTCCCTTTGCGATAACAGCAGCAACATTTTAGAATGAAAAATTATTAAAGCAGTCTTTTCAAATGTTTAGACATTGAAGTCTGCGATTACCTTTCATATTTTCTCAACTTTATTATCTCTACTCATGGTTCATTCATTCACTAAGAAAAGAATATGTGTTGTCATTTTGCATTGAACCCATGGGGCTTAATTATTGTCTCGGTACTCTCACTGTCTTTTGTTGTGCGAGACTAGAAACAACCCCAACGTGTCTTTTTCTTCAAATTTATGGAATCTGGAAAACTATTCTCTAAGGTAATAGTAATAGTTATTTGTGATTAATACACTCATATTTAATAATGAATTCGGTTAATACACACATTTAATTACTTAAATTCATGTTTTCGTTTGAGATTTCTGTATTTTTGTGTACCTTGCTTCTACAGTACTCTGTGTTACAAGTTCTCCTTGTGGCTGGTTGCGGAGGGATTGGTTTTGCCGTAGCAAAAATATATAGGTAAATAACTCATGTCATACCTTACTTGGCACTGACATTTTCTGCTTTCTCTGTCCTTCCCTTGCTCTGCTTGGTCAAACGGATGCTATTTCATTATATCAAGTTCACTGATTAGTTTGAAGTTATTCATTAAAAAATACTGTCTTTTTGTGTTTATGCTGGCCTCTTTTTTTACATCTTAAAATGTCACTGGTTAAAACATGGATTCAGATTAAGATTAGATCCAGATGTTTTGATCTTCTATCGAAAGGTTACGGTGAAGTACATAATCTCAAACAACCTCAGATGAATTTTTGGGCATTTGGAATTAAATGGAAAGTGATGGTAGGAAATTTTTGTCCATGAAAATTGCGCCATCCTCCAACCAGTATGTATCTTTAACTTGGAAGGTTTGGTTACAACTAGTTTTATGTCCCCTGCAACACTGTAAGGTCATTTAAGAGACAGGGACTTGGAAGGGTTAGCACATTTGTTTGTGAAAACATGTCTATCTTTCTTCTCAGAAATGTGTCTGATGATTGCTTCCCTAACTGATTTCTTGTCATTGCAACAATCAATATACCAGTACTTCATAAATATTAAGATGACAGGGATAAATTATTGAATTCTATTTTTTTTCTCCCCACAGATATTTAGCTGTAAGTCAGAAGGATGCAATGCTAGAAGAGCCAATAGATCTCTTGAAAGGTGAGCAAACTGATATCGATATCATAAAATATTAGCCGCCATGTTAAGTCTTAAGCATTATTGTTCTAATTTATAAAACTGTCGAGTTCAGAGAGTATGCAAGCGTTGACATTTAAGATGGTATCATGTTCTCTTTAAGCTCACAATTGTGCTTTTTATTATTGTTTTGTAGAGGTTTATGGTATTATTGACACTGATTTTTCTATGCAAGTAGGCCTAGATAAAATTTGCTCAGAGAAAGAAATAGTAGAGGCAGACAATGCACAAATCATCCAACAACCACCCACTTACTATTTTCTTCAGGGCTCAATGATCTTATAAGCCAGAGTGTCGAGGTCAAGACCATTTTACCCAGAGGATTACTTTTGTATTTTTACAAAAACTACTTTCAACTGACCGACGTGTAAAGCCAGACAAGTGTTTTTCATTTTATACATTTTGTTTGTCTAATTTCAGAGATGGGTGAAGATGGTAGTACAAAGGAGTCATCATCTTCCTCTTCTGCATCGACCTCCCACAAACACCACGGTCAAGCTGCAGGTCGCCAAAGGATGAAGAAAGGAAAATCCTAGTTGTATTGGAGATGTTAGTGTATTCAATTCTCAACAGTGATAATTACCACGGAATTTCTTTTAATAGATCAAGATGTATGAGGAGAGACTGAGAAAACATGCCTTTGACTGCAGATGATGTTTTTGTGGGTCAGAGACAGAACCTGAAGGATGGATTTGTCGCCTACACGATGGCTTAGTGTGTATGAGTGGGAGAAAGATATATATACTCAGATGTAATGTTAATGTTCATGTGATTATTATTCTTTACTTTTTCTAGATCTGCAGCTATGCACAGTTTCTCTACAATGAAAAAATATTTGTTCTAATTAAACCAGAAGTTCATTAACTGACTGGATGAGTTATGTTGACAACAGGGGTATATTTCGTTCTCCTGTATACCATAATACTGTCACACAAAGAAAGTATACACCTGGTTTACTTTCTTCAACAAATGTGTGTCATTTAAGTGCAATGATATTTTTCCCAAACTAAAACTGATGCCTACTCATTTGCAAAATGGATTGATACCAGTGTCTGTTTACACCTTTGAAAGTGAGCTTGTTCAAGAACCTCTTGAAAAAAAAATGTTGAAAATTCAGAGTGACAAAATTGATGGCACATTTGACCACCTTCACGAAGTACCATATCACACTTAGTTTTCTTCAGTTTGTTTCAAAAGGGAAAAAGCTCTATGTAAGGCAGCCGTTGTGTAGGCATCCAACAACACAAACGTTTATCACGCTAGTTTAAAAAGTTTCTTTCTGCATTTTTAGCATTTTGAGAAAATCAACTTTGAATTTCACTTGATAGTTATGTGGGTATATATATATCCTTGATTAGTTAGGCATGTTTTGGGGATCTTGTATATAGGCTAAAACAGCAGAAAGCTGGGCCCATAGATCTTAGAGAAAAAAAAAAATGGGTTTACTTTCTTTTTCCAACGGTAGGCCTATATATTTACATCAATTTGAACATGAGGCAACCATATCTTCCCTCCCCAATCCAAATCCTTTGTTCTATGAGTGCAGTTCAATTGATCGTCTATTGATTATTTTGATAGTATAAACTGTTAATTTTTTTCTTGCCCATGCAAAAATAGAACTTTCCGATACCAAAACATGTTGTTTTGGTAGGATAAACTACACAATAATCAGTTTTATTTTTATATACGGACGTAAAACTCACAACGTTTGAAAAGGTAGACATTTTTTACACAAGGTCTCACACCACTCACAGCTGTTTTATGTTATTGCACCTGTTCAGATCTTCCTTTTATGCAGCATATATGTCAATTTAAGTCTTCAAATTCATTGCTACTTCGGAGAAATTTGTTCACAGATTGTTGTTTATCCTTAGCATAGCATATATTTTACTTTTTGATACATTAGATGCTGCTGTCATCATACTACGAGCTATGTATATGTTAGGAATCTGTTGCTGTCAGCTCCCTATGAGGTTTCCACCCAGTAATTTCACTTTGTCCAGTGCTTCTTTGTGTTTCTTGCATTTGCTGAGCAAAAACATTCTAAATATTTTCCTCCCTACAAAAGAGATACAATATAAAGTATAATCCACTTATATCGACAGCCGATTTATCGACATTTTGACATATATCGACATATTTTTCCTTAAATATCTTTACTAAACGGTTTCTCTTATATCGACTTTTTTTTCCGGCCCACTCTGCTTTATCAACATGCTTTCTATGGGTACGTGGTGAAGCCCATGTAAACAGTGTAATCTTACCCCACACAGTATAGTGCCTCACAGATGTGCGTCTCTTGCCATGGGCATCACCTCCCTACCCCCATCCCACTCGCACTCCTCCTATTTTTGTCCTCTTTGGCTATATATTTTTTTTATTTATTAACATTTCTATTTTCCACATAAAATCCACTTCCCAAAGCATGACGATAAAAGCGGATTATACTGTATGTTTCATATCGTTGTTATTTCTCAGCATGTTGAACTGAAAGCTATAATTTAGTGGAGCCCTTGATCTGAGTTTACTTCATTTCTGTGACGAGGCCTATAGCTTGGTGGTTGCAGCATCGGTCCCAGGAGCAGGAGGTCATTAGCAACTTACTTGTCATGTGTTCCCTTCTGGCCATGTCACAACAGGGATGGGGAAAATTATGATTTGACCGCTGTCTTGCCAGGTACCTGGTGTTATGAGAACAACCCTAAGACTAGTTAGTCTGGTTTCAGTATTCTGTGACTGGATAGGAGATGTAATTGCTTTTCGAAGTACATTTTTGTAATTTGTATGAATACCGTTCTTCTATTTATTTCTTTTTACCAGATGCTTGTATTTTCTCAGAGAAAAAGATGCTATTCATCGGCAATGTTTATAAACAGTGCCTTTCTGTATGATTTTATAGGCAGTTATTGGATTTCTTTATTATACACTTGTTGTATTGTTTCATTCGATTTATTGTTCAATTCAAACACTACATCATTATTACTGTATTTTTATTAGTAGTGCTTTTATTTAAGTTCCACTTCTTTTATGTATTGAGATCTTACGGAGCTTTGAACTAGCTTTATGTCACTTAGCATTTCTTTTTTTTAAGATATATTTGAGAGGATTTTTTAAGTCAGTCCCCACAAAACTTTATTGTGCATTGATATTAATATTAAGTATTGAACCAAAGGAGTTTGAAATAACAATCAATCATCTGTTGAAATTTAGGAATTAATGATTAATTAGTACTTTACTAGATATTTTTTCAGTTTCGGCTGTACTATTTATTTCAAATGTGTTGGCTAAAAGCTTTCAAGGATCTTTTTGCTTGCTAATATTCTTTGAATGTTGAATGATCTGCATGGTTTGATAAGAATTCAGAAGTTCAATTTTGTTTGTGTCTATCCAAGAGCCAATCCAGCATTGTCCCATCTGTCTATAACTATAACTCTCTGCTTGACAAGTTGAACTTGTGTTTAATTTATTTTTATTGTGCCAAATACTCAGGCTGATTCAAAGGTCCCTGAAGTAATTGTTTAGATCCTTAGACATGCGAGCTTTGTTTTTTTCCAACATTTTTCTCAATGTACACTTTATTTTACTTTTGTACTTTTCATACTGTCCATTAGAGAGCACCATTTGAGGTGATTTGCTTGGTATGAGCATATCATATATATTCTGTTCATTTTGCCATAAAATGATGCACCGGTACTTTCCTTTAACAATATTACAAGAGTGCAGGAAGTGTTCAGAGATGCAACAGGGTTAGACCATTCCAGCTGCACAACTAGCAAGTAACTGAGAATAAGATGCAAACCGTGCTTTGTATTGTAATGAATGTGCACTTTTTCTCTACTTGTCTACATTATGCGGAGAGTGAACACAAGTGACTGCGAATTTTGTGTTGCATTCACATCCTCCTCGTGTTATCATCCTGCTACATTCTATTGAGCAGTACGGATTGAGTCTTTGTGGTTTATGCATTTAATTATGTGAGGGACCACTGGCGGATATTTTACTACTACAAACTATATTCAGGACTACTAATGAGTAGAGGGCTCTTTACCCAGGTCAATTTCAGTTTTTGTCATTTCTTGTCAGTCTCTCCGTTTCCCCTGCACTCATTTATGACCAGAATTATTATTTTTTATTATGTGCCTTTTATTTGACAATGAATAATTTGAGTTACATGTTATTGAAATAGCCTGTGAAATGTGGGAAATTTCATCACTAAACACAAATTGACTTTACACAGCTTCTCTTTGTCTTAATTGGTGTCAGTCAAAAAGTTCTTATAGTTTTTTTATGCCATTCATTTGCACCAACTCAACGTAAAGGGAATAAAAACAAATAGACGCGAATTGTATGCGTTACATGCCATACTTTATATGAAAAGCTATGTAATGATTTGGCATTACTGGTAAAGAGTACATTTTGTGAAGGAGCAACTTCAAATGCGGAAATGTTTTTCTCTAAATTATGACATCATATCCTTGTATGTTAACAGTTGTCTTCAGTCTCCTTTTGACCTTTCAGCCTAGTTGAATTTTGACTAACAATTGCATGTTTTCATTTACATGGCTCTTTGAACAGAGTGAAAACAAGCATTATATCGTCAGCTTTTAAAAATAAAACTTGCTTGGTGACAAGGGTTTGTAGCTGATGAACATTATAAAAATTTCATGTGATATGTCTGTCTGCTTAGGTCATGAATCATGTCTATTTTATTTATAACCTACACCGCGCCCTCTATCACATCCAAAATCCATGGATGCTGTCATTTAGACCAAATGAAGGGATGCCTCAAAACAAAAGGCTACCGCCGATACATACAACTACCTTCTCTTTGCATTTCATTTGTTAAATAGATGCATCCTAATGGTAGCATCCATGCATAGCATAGCACACCTCTTTAGATAGAAGGGATTTATTATGGGGACAAAGAGAAGCAGCTGTTACTCTGACAGTTGAGTAAGCAGTCCAGGTTATAACTAGACATCTATGACTCTATGGCTTGGGTCTGCAGACAAAGAGTTGTGCAAGATGCTGAGCTTTTTTATTTTTACTGAATGTACTTGTTCATACCATGAATGACATTCTGTTGCAATAAAGAATTCTTTATATAAAATTAAGGTCTTGTCGAGATAATTCTTTTTTGCTGTTTAATGTGTTAGTGTAACCCTGTGCCCTTCTTAATGAAGAGTCCCTCTCAGCCTGGAGGTTGGCCACCAACATTTATTGTGTAATGGTTAAGCTCTTCGTCTGTCATGGAGAAAAGAAGGGAGTTCAATCCCCAAGTTGGATAATCTCTGTTTCTTTGCTGCGATGTTGTGTCCCTCTCAGTCTCAGCCTGGGTTGGTCCTGACAGGTAAGGTTGAAGAACTCCCTGTAAAATATTACAAGGAGCCTAAACCAACACCAAACCAAACCAGATTGGCCCTGACAAAGTGATAGGCAGAGTTGAAGTAGCCTATCTTTTGTTTGATCTACCAGTGTTGCAAAGGGTGTAAAAGTAAAACCAAAACAACAAAGAACAACACAAATTGAGAGTGGGAAGATGGGGAGGACCTGGAGTGGTCTCACATGTAACGTCCTGATCACTATAGTCTACACCTTGACCTATTTGTCACATCTTTTAAGTTTGAATCTAAAAAATGGTAATCTCATCCTAAGTGTGACTACTTGATTAAAAAATGCAAAAAAGAGGAGCTGAAACTTGAGAAAACAACAAAATAAACCAAAAATCAACTCAAGTGACTTCAAAACAAGCAGAGTCAACTATGGTTTGTAAAGCCAAAGTCTGAAAGTGAAACATACACAATAAAAGTCTACCGTACACAAGACACGAAATGTTTCATATTTTGATTTATTTTTAGTAAATTTTTACATCAACATAGCCATTACCGGTATAACAGGTATTCCACATACCATGTAAAATAAAAGATCATCAGCTGCATCAATCATAGAAAGATAAAAATGGAATTGTTCAGACAAAAACGAATCTTTTGCCACACACTTGTTAGCTTCTAAGGCATAAATTCAATTAGTTTTAATTAAAATATTCACTCCTTGTGGCACATCTAGTCAAGTAATTGAAATAGATTATTCTATGCCTGGTCGTAACTCTATGTGATATTCCACATCAATAATGAGTCTTGCTAAAGTCTTACTACAACAGAAACACCAAACACCTTAGATTCACTGTCAGATAAAAAGAAGAAGGATTTCTGAAACAATCTTTCTTTAGCATACAAAAACCGCACAATTCCCCGTGCTCCTGTCTTTGACCAAACTTCTATTACTATTGGGGCCGTCATGTTTGATGTGATGTCACAAAAAATTGAGGTTGCTGGTGCAAATGCGACTTGTGAACAACAGAAATTTGAATATACTTTTATTCACTTTTTACAGATTGAAAATAAGGCTTGAAAACTTTTTTAGCCATGGTGCTTTTCTGGTAACTTTTCTGACAACCCTCGTAACTAAAAATGGCTCAGTGTAATCTGGCTGATAACAAAGTATCACAAAACGCTTTATTTGCTCTTAAAATCAAAGCAGCAATATAGATTTTTTTCCTTCACAAACCTTGTAAAATGAAACCAGTCAATTGTGAACTGCATTTTTTATGATGAAGCACTTCAGTTCTGTCCCAACATCAATAAAAATTGAACATTTGTTCTTTCTCTCGCCACTTATCCAGAAGATAGGCTGCTTTAATCATCGTTCTTCTAATACACAACTTGCACTCAACTCATAGTCATAATCGCTCGATTAGGACACCATGAAATGCAACCTCCTTAACTGAGTAAAGCAATTATAATAAAAGTGATGATAGAGGTAGAGCTAAAATACATATATAATATAAGTATGAAAAATATGAATGTTACCAGATGCACATAAATGTAGGGGATGCATGATCCAGAGCCCCATTGGGCCTACCAAGCACACATTAGATTCATGATTTTCAGTTTCGAATAAAAGCTCTGGTTCTATCAGAAACCACTGCTGTATTGCAATAACATAGATTGAACATTTCAGCAGCCCACAGAGCTCTGGCCACATTGTACAAGAGACAAGAAACATTGTATGTTAGCTCGTCTCACCGGGGCCACTAGCATTATGAGAACTGTGCAAAGACCAAAGCCAATTTTCCAGAGCTCTCTGAACAGAGCCTGCAATCTCACTGCAAACAATAATCATAGAAGCTGTCCACAGCAAAGATCTGCTTCCTCCATCCATATGAAAATACAGAATGATTGGCAGTAAGAAATGGCAGTTTGATGTGTTAAAAATAACGAGAATGTAAGAAATTTTTTTAAAAATCAATTTCAGAGAGAATGAAGGCCTACACATTGTAATGACACTATACAGTGGATTATGTTTAAACTAAAAGAGTTTCATCCAAAATTGCAATATCCAAAAGAAAGGAAAATCTAGGATATTTTTTTCCTTTGTTGTCATAGTAAGAGAGAATTTTCATTCTAAACCAAAAAAAGTATAAAAGATAGGGTCCTCTAGGTCTTCACAATAGATCATTCCTCAACTCGGTACTTCAGCTGGAAAAAAAACGGGGTTATTTTTATCCAGTGCATTGAGGAAGCACTTTTGCCCCCATCTAGAAAGAATGGGCTAAGTACTGCGGATCATTAAATTTAGCAACATAAATCGTGAAAGAGAAGAGAGCGGCATAATAATGCACACATATTGATCAAGGAGCCGTAGAAAGGCATCACAGTACTGCTACGTGTAGGCTACTATATACAGACTATAAACTTCAATACACTCTCTGTATATATGCTGATGGCAAACAGCCCTACATGCACTTCTTACTTCTTGTAAACCTTATTACACTGATTGTCTTGGAGTGATAGTCACAGAGCAGGTTTAATTTTATGTTTCTCGCATTACATCACGTTACATAGGGAGGGTCATCACCTATAGCCTCTGCAAATCTAAACACATGAGCAATGATGTGTTTCACGACATCACCCGCATTGGTCTATCTCTTCTCCATGCATAAACTAGAGCAGAGTAGTTACAATTGCAAGCCTTCGGCAACCTGCTAGGGAGGTCTAAGCCTGACTCCCTCTTTTACTCTGTTATCTATTTTGTATGACGGGTGGGGAGTTTAATCAAGTGACCTGACAATGCCGAAAAGAAAGCTTAACCAAAACTTTAGATAAACAGACACACATCAACAATATTTAACACTTAGTACTCTCTAAAGGTGTCAAAACAAAAATGATTCAGTTCGTCTTACAGATTTCGTTTTCAGCAGAATTCACTGTATATTAATACAATAAAAATAATCAATGGTCAAATATAAAATGTGACAAACTCATTGTTTTCCACAGATTTCTAATCATCCTAGATATCATCTTAGAAAATTTGTATTCAGTGTACTAGTCAGGTATTCTCTCCTTCCACAATTGTGCAATGCGTGTAAACCTCCAACCTTTTATACTGCACTAGTAGTATATAACCAACATGACATGTCTATGGCACAGTGACAACTGACAATACCATCAAACAAAAGAACAGTCATGAAAAAGTAATACACGTTGTGTCGTATGCTTAACTTTGATTAGGAAAACCACCACAGGCAGAGCTTTTGTGCAATCAGAGTTCAAAATAATAAGAGGAAGACACAACCAATAAGATTAAAATCTTTGTGTTAAAGTTTTAAAAAACTCTTACATGATATAACTGGTGGTCGAACAAAAGGACAAAAAGTCTACATAATATAAACTGATCTCCTGCAGGTATGAAAAATTGTTTCATTTTGACCAGATGGTCAACGTTATTATAAATGATCAAGTGGGTGGACAATTAAGGTCAACATGAATCAATTTTTTATGTCCATCATATCAATAAAAAACACAGCATAAGAAAAGTATACATTATATTTGCCCCTTTGTAGAACAACTAGCTATACTATATAATCAATCGCATAATCACACAAAAAGAAATGCTTCATCTTTCATTATTCCCCCCCCCCCCCCCCAATATATGTGTATATATGTAGTTCATGATAAACACTTTTGTCCCACATGGTCTACGGACTGGAGCAGGTGTCATGCGGGTAGCTGGGTGCGGCTTAGTACTGAGTTGAGGTCTGCTTCAAGTTGCTGTTGGTCCCCGTTGTTTGAGATGATGAAGTCCCAGTCAACACCTTGGTCCAATCCACACTCAGACTCTGCGTCATCAATGCCTGGTGATCAGACGAGTAAATAAAAGAGCATGAACAAATCATAGTCAGGAAAGGTACAAATTATACACAATGCAGTTAAACAGATGGTGGTGATGGGTAAGTCACACACCCCAAAAGCCAACAGTCAGCACCAACAAGACAAGCCCTGAGCTGAAATCCTCAAGGGAAAAGGAAGAGAAGCTTATTCATGAACACAACTGTGACTCCATTGTTCTAGCCATTATTTTATTGAAGAAAAGGAAGTCACATGGTGTGACTTCATATATGCCATTATAATCAGATGTGCCCCTGGCTCCAACCCAACATTTACATTATACAGTCGAGCACAGATTACTCGAACCCGCCGTACTCGAATTTACTGATTGCTCGAACAGAACGCCATTCCCTGGCTGAGCTGCTATACTTTCTTTGTATTAATAGCACGGCGTTCTCGAACACACTTATGGATGTCTCGAACACTTCACATCGAACAACCTTATCAAATCTGCCTTTATCGGCTCGAACATTTATTGCCGCGCGAGCACAAAGGGAAAACAAACACAAGCGGGGTGGTC
>JAUKPP010190151.1:0-14243 GCA_032273245.1 Phyllaplysia taylori
GGGGTTAAGTTTTACGGCACTGTTGCCGCTGTTAGATGAGTAACAAGAACAAACAGGTGAAGCCTTGCACTGGCGTCTATGGCAGGTCTAATGGTTATTTTCTTCGCCTGTCACGCAGGGGACGGCAGTTCGGTCCCTGCGTTTGATGAGAAACTCTGTCTTTGAGCTGGGATGTTGGGTCCCTCTCACCCCGGTTGGCCCTGACAGACAGTGTCGAAGATACCCGCCTTAAAATGATTTTACAGTGATGAAAAGGGCGCATAACCGAAACCTCGTAAAACTTGTAATTGTAACTAAATCAAACGATGGGAACCCAAAAAAACGATACCTTACCTAACGTCTCACATTGGCACACAGTGAATGTTTGTTGAGGGGGGTGGGGGCGGGAGGGGGCGATGTGGGAAAACCCTTATGAAACGAGTAGCAATTCAATGGTGCGTGCCTTTGTCGCCAATTTGGTCTGATCAATAGCTCTATATAAAGAGAGGAGAGAGAGAGAGAGAGAGAGAGAGAGAGAGTGGTGAGGGAGGAGGGGGGGGGGGGGGAGATCAGGTCTTGATCAATAATGAACGGAGGGCGGTCTTAGTGGCCCTAGAAAACGGCCATTGTATACCTTTCCCTCCCAACTCTTCTTTTCACCCTCCGTTTTTATCCTAATCTGTCGCTCTCTCTCTCACACTTTTCTCCCCCCCCCACCTCCCTCTCTATTTCTGTCTGTTGCTCACTGTTCTCTCCCCTCTCCTTCTTTCTGACGCTCCCATTATAGCCAGTACAAACACTTTCCACTTTTCTCTATCCTAGGGTAGCTTCTTGACGCTATTCCATGTCTTTCCACTTTTCTGTACATCCTTCTCTGTGATTCTTCTCCAGGTTCAACGTGCCTTCCCCTTGATATATTATTACCTTGTGGGTTCCAATCCAGCACTTTCTTTGTTATACTAATGCTCAGTTTCCTAAAGGTATGCCCAATCCACCGCCACCGTCTCCTTCCTATTTCATCTGCAACTGGGATCTGCTTTGTTCTGTTAGGTACTTCCTTATTAGTAACTTTGTCTGTCCATTTACATGTAATATAAATTCAGTTGACCCTTTCTCAAACAACCACCTGTACAAGGCGACCACCTGCACAAACGACCACTTTCCAGTGACTCTCAAATTACATTTTTTCAAATATTTTATCCCTCTCTAAGACGACCAACTGTCTAAAACGACCACTTTTTTCTCGATATTGAGTGGTCGTCTTAGACAGGTTTGACTGTAAGTAAGTGTTTATGCCCCATCGATCTGGTTGTTAAGAACTTTAAAAATAGAAAACACATGCCTGAATTTTTAGCTTCCACTTTCACCAAGTGGTTTGAATGTTCATCCGTGCACCTGGCCTTATGGATCGTTGTGAATACAATGTAGTTTCCCCTGAGTACCGGTATGCTAATTTTACAGGTCTTTGTGCAGTGAAATCTGCTGCACAATGGATGGATTGTTTGCGTGGTTAGGAACTAATTTTGAACTTTTTAGTTTGGTTTGGTTATTAGTTTTACGTCCCCTGCAACACTGTAAGGTCATTTAAGAGACGCGCTACTTCGACCCTGCCTGTCAGGGCCAACCCGGACTGAGAGGGAAAAAGCCCAAGCAGAAAAAAACCCACATCGTCCGCGACGGAGGTCGAACTCGGGTCTTCCGCGTGATAAGCGAAGAGCCTAACCATTACACCACAGCGACGGTATTTTGAACTTTGTACCTGTGGCGGCCTGATAGGCCTACTCTTTTCGATTTTCAGCCACCAGTGGATCTTTTACGCGAGCAACGTCCCCGCAATCCACCCCCAAACCCAAATTTTCAACTAGCAAATTCACAGCTTGGCCCGCTGCCAGCAGACCATCATCTTCTGGCGACGCGCGTTTGCCCTTACACTTACACCGCATAGGCATGTGACAAACTCCAGACTGGCCTTGCAACACCTCACGACACTGTTCTCTCCACCATGAAGCCAGAACCGAGTCTTTGGTTTGGGGTTTTGGCTTAACGTCTCTTGCAACACTGTGAGAAGGAATATTTCGACCCTGGGTACCGCATGCCTCAATAATCAGAACCAAACTGTAGCCTGTATCGACTACCGATATTGATTGCTCTTGTGTGTGTAACGTTATTCGCGTAACATGATGCTAGAAGCTTTTGCTACTAGGTAGAATTGTTGGAAGTTAAAGGTGCACACGGTAAAATGTATCGTACCTCTAATGGTTTCTGGTTTCTTGTGGGCTTTAGTGAGAGAGAGAGAGAGAGAGAGAGAGAGAGAGAGAGAGAGAGAGAGAGAGAGAGAGAGAGAAGGGGAATGGAGTTAGTTCTACAAAAGGGGCAGTATCAATTTAGCAGCCCTATCATATTCAACTAGAGTGCGCGATTGTTGGTTACTTTTTGATCCCCCACCAGACGCTGCTATGGAATTCGCCCCGTTGGCCTAAATGTGAGCAATTTACACTTGGTGTAGGCTACGTGATTTTGGTACATACCACCCACAAAGCTTCACTCACTGCTCTAACACAACAATAAGTTTGATTCTAGTTAGTTTAGTGATATATTCTTTCAAATCGCAATCACTTTGTGATCCTTTATATGTGCAATACATTACTGTATGCACGAGCGTATCGTGCACACAAGCAAAAAAAAAAAACAAAAAAAAAACCACCAATGTTTCCTCTATCTTTTTGATCGTCTGAAAGTCTACCGTATTTTCTCTTTAAGCCATTTCCCTCTTTTCCCTAACATTGTTAATTTCTGGTTTTACTTTATGCTTTCTTGCATTTTACCAGGGATGCCCTTCGCCCCTGACTGTATGCATGTACATGTAGTAACTTATTATTTATTATTTTGCATTCTTTTCATTTCTCCCCAGGCCCAGGGTCCTCTGAAGCCGCGGTGCATCTTATCAGACGAAAATCGTCTGCCAACAACAATAGGACGTTAAGTTACTTCCCCACTGAGCACGCCATTCTCAAACAGACTTCTATGAAACTCCACAATCACCAAATCTACTAAATCTCGAATCCTTAGAAGATCTTAAACAGTACAATCGTCAGAGAGCGAGGAGAGAGGAAGTACAACAAAACTTGCTGAGCAGACGCGAAATCCAACATGGCGTCATCCATCGTTTCCGGTTCATCTGGAGTGTCCAATCCCCGCGGTTACGCCGTGGAGCCGATGGAGAAGGAGCGGGACAAGCCTAGACCGGTGATGCGCCCGTCCATGGCTCCGGTGTACGACGAAGACACAAAGATCAGCTACTCCTGTCAGAACAGCACTCTCCTGCTCAAACTCTCCTCCGTTCTCCTGGTCGTCAGTTTTATATTACAGGTGAGAAAGGTTTTTTAAAAATTGGTTTGGTTACAAGTTTTACGTCCCCTGTAACATTGTAAAGTCATTTAAGAGGCGGGCTACTTCGAATCTGCCTGTCAGGGCCAACCTGGGCTCTATGCTATGCACATTACTATCATTATTACCCCAGCAGACCAAGTCATTCAGAAACCTTCTCAACTTCCTGGGAAGCATACATTGCAAGCTACCTTTTTACAGGTGCTGAAGCACTTAACATACCTGACTAGATTGTTCGCTGTCTAAAGCTGGGTACCCATTCACACCTGGGTAAAGTGAGGAAATTTGTGTAAAGTGCCTTTCCCAAGGACACAACGTCAGGCCCAAGCTGGGATTCGAACCTGCAACCTTCGGATTACGAGTCCGGCAGCCTAACCACTAGACTACCGACGCCACACGGAAATGATGACAACTGGTTTGTACACAATGTATGCTTGGCTCAGTTCATATCTACAGTCAAACCTGTCTAAGACGACCACCCAATATCGAGAAAAAAGTGGTCGTTTTAGACAGGTAGTCGTCTTAGACAGGAACAATACATAGTAGAAATGTAATTTGGGACTCTATGGAAAGTGGTCGTTTGTGCAGATGGTCGTCTTAGTCTTATATATGCAAGTAGTTGCTTGAGCAGGTTCAACTGTATCTTATCTATCTATCTATCTATCTATCTATCTATCTATCTGTCCATCTATCTATCTATCTATCTATCTATCTACCTATCTATCTATCTATCCATCCATCCATTGATCCATCTATCTATCTACCTATCTATCTACATTTGTATATATCTATCTGTCTATCTATCTACATTTGTATCTATCTATCTATTTGTCTTCTATCTATCCACCCATCTACTATCTATCTCTCTCTCTATCTATCTATCCATCCGTCCATTTATCTATCTATCTACATTTTTATGTATGTATGTATGTATCTATCTATCTATCCATCCATCCATCTACTATCTATCTATCTATCTATCTATCTATCTATCTATCGATCTATCCATCCATCCATCTTCTATCTCTCTCTCTATCTATCTATCTATCCATTCATCCATCCATCCCTCCATCGATCTATCTATATACATGTATGTCTGTCCATCCATCCATCCCTCCATCGATCTATCTATATATATATACATGTATGTCTGTCCATTCATCCATCCCTCCATCGATCTATCTATGTATATCTATCCATCCATCCATCCATGCATCCATCCATCTATCCATCTATACTCTATCCAGGTGATCGCGATTGGCGCCCCCTACTGGTCAGCTGGCTGGCGCCGAGACAAGATGTCCTGGCACGAGGGTGTCTGGATGACGTGTTACCGCACTGACCTGGACAACAAGTGGATCTGTGGCGCCTACGACTACACCAACGCTCACCCCGGAGTGCCTGGTGAGGGCGGGAATCAGAAACACCTTGTTGTTGTTGCTGTTGTGATTGTTGTTGTTTAAATTGTTGTTGTTATGTTAAGGTTAAAACTGTCAAAGATGCTGGTGCCTCTATAAACAACTAACTTTAAACTAGGTAACTAACTGCTGCTGGTATTATTGTTGTTTTGATCAAACAGGGGTTTTGATAATAATATGTTCACTCTATAATTGATCTTTAAGACCTACAGAGCCATGGAGACCAAGTTCTAGTCCTGAGACAGAGAGAGAGAGAGAGAGAGAGAGAGAGAGAGAGAGAGAGAAGAAGAGAGAGAGGGGAGAGAAGAGAGAAGAAAGAAATAGGGAAAAAAGAAGGAGAAAGAGATAGGGAAAAAGACAGAGAGAGAGAAAGGGTTAGAGAAAGAGAAAGAGAAAAAAAGAAAGGAAGAAGGAAAAAGAAGGGGAGCGAAGGAAAGAGAGAGAGAGAGAGAGAGATAGATAGAGAGAGAGAAAGAAAGAGAAAACAAAGAAAGAAAATAGAAAGAGAAAAAATGCTATGGTGGTGTTGAGCTCATAACTTATAAATAGACTTAGTGGACGTATACATAATAATGATTATAGGGGCCTAGTGATAATGGACACATGGTTTTGTATAGGCTAGCACCTTCCCTTATAACTTACAGTGCCAGGTTATTTTTGGACCATGTCTTACCCAGTGCCCATCACTTTTGATAATTAATAACTTTGTGAACTCCCCATGGGATATTATACATGTACATATACATTGTATTATAATGAAAGTAACCAGCGAAATAACTAATTCAAGGGCAGCAACAAAAACTTTCACAAAATAGTTTGATATAATATAAAACGCAGTTATTTCCCTTACAACATGGTCTCCCTCTGATGCTGACTCCAGTCGTCAGTGGCAAGTTTCGGAAGTGTCAGAATAATAATTATTAATTTCAGACTACTCAGGTCTTCAGTGGTACTGTAAGGGGAAATTTTAAAATTTCCGGACGTTTTAGGTTGTCAATGATACTGTAAGTGTTAAAAATGTTCAACATTCATGTCTCAACATTTTGGATAATGATGATACATGTATCATATTATTTCCTCTGTCTCTCCTCTCCCCACTCCTTTTCAGGCTGGTACACCTTCTGTCAAGCCAGCGGTCTGATGTCCTTGGTGGTGTTCCTCCCAGCTCTGCTCATCAACTTTTTCTACACTATGCACCCCAAGGGGAAGATGTTCAAAGGCTTGAGGGCCTTCAACTTCATCCTCACTTTTATCACAGGTGAGCAAGTTTGGTTTTGGTTTAACGCCCCATGTAACACTGTAAGGTCATTTATGAGGCGAGACCTCAGAATTTTACGTCTATCTCCGATAGGACCAGGGTTGAAACCATGAAAACTCAGAAAAAATCCTGGTGAACCTCCCATGGATTCGAACCTGGGACCTCCTTGTCTGCAGGTGGATGCACTAGCCCTCGGCCATCTCAATTTCTAATACATGTATATCACACATAATTTCTCCAGATGTTTGTGGTGTAAAGGTTACGCTCTTCGCCTATTATGAGGAAGATCTGAGTTCGATCCCATTTGAAGATGATCTCTCTTTTTTGCTGGGATTCATCCCTCTCATCCCGGGTTGGCCCCGACATGCTGGATCGAATAAGCCTGTCTGGTTGCAAGCCATTTACACTGATGAACAAACCAACCCAATTTTTAGCATAATAGAGGAAAGGCAACTCTGGGTTTGTATTAACCTATCAGCAGGTAAAACGTCTTCAATCACCCTCCCTTAAATCATATCATAACATTCATTTCTGTTATCGCACTTCTTTTAAGTTTTATATCTTACTAATTTCCGGCACCAAATCAAGACAGGGACAAAAAAAAAAAAAAGAAGCATAATATAGGATGATTCTACAGTAACACACTGCCGTCACACCTTTGTATAATGTACAAGTCTTTACGACGACTGATAATTTTCCCCAGGATTGCTCCCCTTCCTGATGGTGATTGTGTGGATTGCTGGACATCCGATGAGAGATCGCTTCCCCATCCCGTACAGAGACAAGGACTATGACGATGAACCCTTCATGATTCATTTCTCCTTTGTTTTTGAAATCTTTGCCTTTATCTTGTCATTCGCAGCCTTTGGTTTGGAAATTCATGACTTTAGGATGAATGACTATAGCAACTAGATGCTGGTGATAGAAGATAAGGCGTATGATGGAGAAATGATTTTAGGGCGAATGCAAAACAAACTGAAGCCTCTGATAGCTTTTCGCTTCAAGCCTTGATCTTTCTATGTCCCAAAACCACAAATCCAAAAAAGGTCTGACCATCTAACATCGAAAAAAAAAAACCCGTTCTCTCTAGAGGGCTTCATGATTCAGATCCTTAAGTTTTTGTTTTTTAACATTTTGTAAATTATGTTGCGGTGAGACAAGAAATGCAATCCATTTGTTCGTAGTGGAAATTTAATAAAATTGGTTTATGTTTTTTGTGGGTTTTTTTAAAATATGGATCTTTCTTCTTCCTCTGCGTTCTTGCAGCTGTTGAATTCTCAAGGTATGTATCCAAATGATACATACAATACTTTGTATAGCCTACTATTTGAATACTAGGGATGAATTTTGTGAAATAGAGTCTAAGAGTATAGAGCATAACATTTAGACATTTATCTTTCTCATAAATGCTTAGTTACGTTATATGATAAGACGTACATGTATCACGTACATGTATTTTTGTAGGTAAAAGAAATCTCACATGTTTTTGGCCACGCCATGTATGTTATTCTTTCCTTGTCAGAATCAAAACAGTGATGGAAAATGTCACTTGTCAGGCTAATGATTTATGAATTGTACTAAGTTAGTTTTAGTTCCATTTCAGTGTTGGCAGAAAGATAAGGTTTACCATGATATTGTTTCTTTTTCTTTTAGCATGACATCGTAATAATACGCAAGATTATTATCAACTCAATGTGGTTGTAATGGAATAACTTAAATTTATTTGTGTTACTCTGCATTCATGCACAGAACAACAGAAACTTCAGACCGCAGTTGTTGCTTTTTAAACCTACTTCGTGATATTTTTATCCCGTTTCCAATTTTGAATTTGAATTTTTATATCTTGTTAGATTTGTTTAAACACCACATACAAATGACATACGTGTTACACATACAGGATCTAGCAGGCCTTGTGAAAAAGCTTACCAATGGGCAGATGAATTTTTACGACTTTCCCGATCCAACGGCCAACTGAACCCGAGCCCTCTCCCCCTTAGGGGCAGATCAAGAAAAAACTAAACCACCCATGTCCTCTGTGACACAAAAGTGTCCATAGTAGACACATGACATGCATGTAATCTCAGTAGATCATTTCACCCCATAGCATTCTAGCATTCATCACTTTTCATCAACACAAACGACTTATAAAGCCAGGTGTCACAATTTTGTATGCAAGATTATTTTGCCGTATTCTTTTTTAAAACTTTCTAGACATGTTTTAAAACTTACTTTTCAAGACTTGTCAGGTTAAAAAGATTTAAAGAATAGTCGGAGGGTATTCTCTCCTCTGTTTTGTACTTAAAGGTCACCAATGTTTCTGACAATAGAACTGAGTTTGTGACGAGTGCCCAGACTATGGCAGGCAGCTATCATCGTTGAAACAATTGAATGTTGTTTGTTGTTACACTAGTTATTACAAGTATATCATCAGTGGCTGTTTTCCCTTTTGTGCTTGCGCATCTTATATTTTAGCTAAGAGTATCATTGTTATAAGATTTTGTAGAGGACTTTGCAATTTAGGAAAGAAAAATAAGTCCTCGTCAATAGTTGAACAAATTACAACGATACAAAATGGAAGAGATAATATCAAGCTCACAGGATTTTTTGTCTCAAGAAATTTGCGTCGTTTAAGTTTGAATTCGGAAATGTTCTTAATTCCCACCCTTACTAAATCATAAATTCATGATAACAGTATAAAATTACTTTATGAAACTGCTCTAGCAATAAAAATTATTTTATTTTGATGCACATGACAAATTTACATGAAAAAATTTACAAAGGCCTGAAGGCCCTTCCATTTTTATAAAAGGCAGACCTATAAATTTTTGAGCTTCCCATGAGTTTATGTGAGGGATTAATCAGGAATCTTTTGTCAAGATAATATGTCAAAACGTCTTAAAAACTAGGTCAACACCAAGTGCCGGGGAATCGGGTTGTTGATGTACTTGTGGAAATATTCTGTGTACTGCGTAGACGTGAAATTGTATGTTGTCCACCCATCTCTTGAAAAGATCTCCCATGTGTCACTGTGGGCTATTAATACTGCATTTTGAGGCAAAAAGCAGCAAAATAAAGCTGGCGCCTTGTATAAATAAATAATTTGAACCAACTTCAACATTTTGAAAAAAATATTGCCTGAAGACTCGTAATAAATTTCTTCCTTTCAAAATTCTAAAGTTTTACCTTGAACCGAATCAAAGTTGTGCTTGGAAAACTTTTTTTGTTTTCTTGAGATGGATGGACTATACCAGATGATCTAGATCAAAACTTGTTTCATGATGTGCTTTTTTTTTTTTTATCTTTACCTTAGTTGCAGGGTTGACCACTTGTTCTCTCTTTACTCATGTACTGAGAATATTCATGTTATAATAATAGCTCTCACAGGGACCACTTGTAAATACCAAATCATACTTTTTTTGTGGGTTTTTTTTCCTTTTCATCACACATGTTTTGGGGTTTTTTTCACACCAAAAGTTGCAGCATGTTATAGTTATACATACACATGTATGTACAAAACTGACTGCTGAAAAATATAAGCATAATTTTTGTAAAGGCTACTGTTTGTAAAGGTCTATTTGTGCATTGCAAATCAAGTATGCCAATTGTGTGTATAGGACTGTCATTACTAACAGCCAATGGGCTTGTGTGTGCGTGTGTTTTTTGAATGGATGGACAAAAGAGACGATCACTACTCCGCTGCAATACATTTAGTAGCTATGGCAGGCCTATCTTTTGCCCTAAAGAACTTGGGAATTAGCTGGTAACTAATCAGTACCGTACCGATAAGGTATTTGATTTTGCTGACTGATTTTTCGTAATCACAACTTGTTGGGATTATTGTCTTTACGTAATGTAGCCTAGTTGTATGCTTACGTTCCTTGCAAGGGAAGAAATGGCCTAATTTCAGAATAGATAATTCCACATCCCAAAACATGTAGGCCTACAGTAGCCTACATGTAATTGTAATTCACAATCATGAAGCAGAAAAAAAAAGGGTCCAACAAAATGGAAAAGATAGGTTTGCTTGATTTTATCATGGTGGTTATCTTGTTGGTCGCCATCAAGGTCATTGGTTACACAATAGATTGACCTGCAGAGGTGACCAGGAAATTCCCTTTCCTCGCATCATCCTAGAACTAGAGCATGTATTGTATATAATTAACAGGTTTTTTTTCCCCTGGCTATAGTTACATAATGTGTGCAACTTGAAATGCTCCCCTTGTGGTCAGTATGTTTTCAGTGTCTTCCCAGAAATCATCTCGTATTTGTTCCGAAAATTGTCAGTTTTTGGCAAACCCAAAATTTCCGTCAAATCAAAGAAAACCGCAATTGTACAAATATGTTACACATGAGGTCAGCGACTGGGCCAAATGAATCCTACACAAATAAGTTGAAAATTATTAACATTCCAAGATATTTTTAAAGATTCCCCAATTTGGTTCAGTCTGCTACTACATGTGTACATTTGCTTCAACTTCAACGACTTGCTATCAAAAACTGAGTGCAAAACCCTTACCTTTATTGGCAGCAATTGTTTGAATATACACACCTCTGTTATGCATGTGTATTTAAAATGACAGGATGCACACACAATGTAGATAAATATATACATACATGTTTAGAATGTATTTGAATATGATCTTCATCACAAAATGTGGTACGTAGTATGTACGACATACGCTCAAGGGTTGAAACTGAAAAAAATGCAATTAACTCCTTTCACATGTTTTCATGAGCAAGTTTGTAAAGGAAAAAATCTGTTGGTAAACCTATACTATGATTTTAAAAGCAAATAAAACGCTTGGTGATTTTTTTTCTCAGCGAAATGACTGTTGGGACTATAATATAATTAGTCCTCAAAAGTGACATATTAATGAATTTTCTGGGGGGAATATTTTTTCTTTTTTTTTCGTGTAACGCATTTTGTGATGAAGCTTTTCAGTTGTTCAGATGTGTTTGGTATGATTGAGGGCTGTGTGTGACCAAGTGAGAAGAGAACACAGTGTGCTCCACAAGCAAGACACCACACCAACACAAACAGGTCTCCTCAGATACTGTACACACATAGCTAATCTGCACAGGTTCATGACAGTTTTGAGCCAATTGTACATAGACTTTTTATATTAATCAAGCGATTCTCTATGATAAATAAAGGTTTACTAATATGCTATTCCCAAGATTGGTTTGTTGGTTAGGTTTTTTTTTGTGGCTGTTCATTGTTGTTGGGTTTTTCTTATGCTCCTTGCAACGTTGTAAGCTCATTTTAGAGACAGGCAACTTTTGGTTTGATTTGGTTACCAGTTTTACGTCCCCTGCAACACTGTAAGGTCATGCCAACCCGGACTGAGAGGGAAAAAAATCCCAGCAGAAAAAAACTCAGATCGTCCGCGACCGGGGATTCCCGCATGCACAGCGAAGAGCCTAACTTTGACCATGTCTATCATGACTGACAGTAGAAAACAATGTTTCTAACTCTTACCATCTTAATATCAGTTTAGAATTGATCAATATAAAAGAAAACACCCTGTAACACTGGGGCTGGATGCACAAAGCTCGTCAACATTTTGTCGCAACTAAACGCTCCACTCCCTGGATCTATTGTACTCCCAATAGTTTACAAAATCAAGTGCTGGCAGGGTGAGTTAAAGAGCTGAAAATTACTCACACATTGAATTTTTGCTGCAATGGAGTAGAGCATTAACTAGTAGCGACTAAGTGTTGACTAGCTTTGAGCATATCACCCATGACCTACAATAATATAAAACCAGACTCCAAATATATGTGAAGACATTTTATTATTTTGAAACTTTGATGAACATAGACAATGGGCCTACAATAACTACAAAAAATGATGACATGATTTTTGTACATCTATTTACAATCAAGAGGTTGATATCAGAATGATCAGAGAAAATCGTTTGGGTGAGGAGCATATATATATTTTTTTTCATTACCAGTTTTACGTCCCCTGCAACACTGTGAGGTCATTTAAGAGACGGGCTACTTTGACCCTGCCTGTCAGGGCCAACCCGGGCTGAGAGGGAAAAAATCCCAGATCGTTCGCGACCGAGGATCAAACCGGGGTCTTCCGCATGACAGGCGAAGAGCCTAACCATTACACCACAGCACCGGTGTGAGGAGCATAGCCTACTCAGAGTGAAGCAAATTTCACACTGCATAGCCAGGCTATCTTGAATCAGATTTAGTTACATGGCCATGCACTTGGAAAACATTTTCTAAGAAACAAGCTCTTTCTTCTCCAGGGGAACAGAATTGTGAAACTACTTCTAGCAACAAAATTGTGAAAAATAATGATTTTGTTCAATTTTATTCTCTATTGCCTCATAACCATGTGTATGTTGACATTGAAGAAAGACCTCTACGTGGCAATGATAGCACAATCAGTCTTGAAATGATACAAGCTTTTTTATACACCTTTAATCATCACTTCTTAATTTACATGGCTTGTATTTGAGTAAAGGTGGTAAGAAACACTAAGTGCAGTGTCTTCCCATATATTTCAGGGATGCCCCAAAAGTAAAAAAAAAAAAACCCACCAAGAACCCCTGAACTTTTTCCTCACACTCACAGTATGCTACAGGGGAATCTGCTAAATCGAAGTGGTTGGGATGAAGCAAGCACCTCGAATTACACTTTGAAACGAGAGAGAGAGAAGACTCCACTGTTTGATTAGGTTTGGTCACCAATTTTATGTCCCCTGCAACACTGTAAGGTCATTTACGAGACGGGCTACTTCGACCCTGCCTGTCAGGGCCAACCCGGACTGAGAGGGAAAAAAAAACCCAGCAAAAAAACAACAACCCAGATCGATCTAGGGTAACCATTACACCACAGCGCCGGTGGAGACTCCACTGTATTTTAACTGAATACATTTGGCAGTAAATGACACTCTAAAAACGGTTTCACATCATGTGACAAGTACATTTTTAAAAAAATGTGTACCTGGTACAGAAAAGGTGGGAGAGTGAAGAATGTAGGAATGAGGAATTTCATCAAAAGAAGGGCATCACTGAATGAATCCACAATTATATCAATAACTTATACCAAGAAGAAAGATAAACAATTTCTTTTCATCCCTGAAAGCCAGACCCTAAAACCCTTATAATTTACACCAAGAACAAAATGCTATCCGACAACATAACTTGATTCTCATCCTGCATTCTATCGATGGCTGCCATGATTTCCTCTTCAGAGAACGCGCTGTCGCTGTGCTCTGATGCCATGTGGGTTTTGACGGAATCCAGCGTTACAGACTGAGCCCTTTCCTTCTTGAACAGCTGATTCAGAGATGTACGGAACACTTTCAATCTGTAAAAACAAATTGTGAAAGGAAGACTTAGAACAGCAGCACAATAAAATTACATTCTATCCCATGGTGAAACCAAAAAATTTTTAAATGCTTGTTCTGAACACTGAAACTGGTCCATAAAATATACTGAAGACCACTTTGGTTATCACTGGTAATAAGGATGAATATCACCCATGATCACATTGAAAGGATTTTAAAAAAGATTTAAAAAATCATAAACATCTGGAGGGCAATAAATGTGTAATTCAGCTTGCGACCTCACAACAGAAAGTTGACCTACCTGTCATCTGTGATTTCTGTGGAGGCGGGAGCAGTGGGAGTTGACGGGGCTGACCCAGACGCTCTGCGCTTTCTTCTTTCCTCCTCCAGTGTTGGTTGCTCTGTGAACACAAAAATGATTCCATCAATGTAAGGATAAGAAAAGTTTCACAAAGAATAGTAATAATTGACTGCATTTATAGAATATATTGCACATATTCCTCTCTCTAAAGCTGGTTTTACATGTCATTAGCTTGACAGAAACCTTCCCAACTTCCTGGGAAGCATACAGTGCAAGCTGCCACTTTACAAGTGCTACATGAAATTTGTGTAAAGTGCCTTTCCCAAGGACATAAATATCAGGTCCGAGTTGGGATAGAACCAGCAACCTCATAAGTATGAGTCTAGCAGCATAACCAGGAAACTGACAAGACAATATCATTGTTCCAAACACTAAGTTAGCATCCCTGAGTCTATCAGAAAAACTCTTCAAGGAAACTTTACGTACGATAGTTTTGTAATATGAGCAATTCCAGAACGAAGTGGCTACAAGCACTGAAGTGCTTCTAGCCTGGGAGGCTAGCAGCACTTATTTCGTGACGTCACACTCGTT
>JAUKPP010190262.1:0-14240 GCA_032273245.1 Phyllaplysia taylori
GTGTGTGTGTGTGTGTGTGTGTGTGTGTGTGTGTGTGTGTGTGTGTGTGTGTGTGTGTGTGTGTGCGCGCGCGCGTGAAAGTACAATCCCAAACTATTCTTTGGCCCTATGAAGGCCAATGTCTGACCAAATTTGCCACTATATATAAATAAATTGTAAATATCATGTCCTGGTTGAGTGAGATGTGTTTTCTACTTCTTCGTATATTATTCATATCTACACATACATGTATCACTAATTTGTTGAATCCGCGTGGATCCCTGGACATAAACTCTCTGCGTGAGAGTATGCACGTGTTTATGGAGGAGTAAGGGGGTCGGGTAACTCAATTTAATTCCTACATTGTTCTGATAAGCTTTGTGAGTAGCCCTAAGCATAAGTTGAATTTTTTTTTAAAGGATTGAGGGAATGTTAATGGGAGTGGGGCTCCAATGGAGAGTGCACTGGTATACAAGGGAATCCACAAGTATTCAATGGTGGTGAAAAATACAAGGTAAAGAGCTGAAAAACACACCACGCATAACCAATGTCTACCAGAAATCCCAATTTAATGAATGAGAAACACAGGTAGCAAAAAGGATTACAAACGTCTTCAGTACAAAGGTAGGCCACATAATCTGTGTACCCTATAGTTTGATATTTGAATTTCAACGTTTTTTGTTGTTGTTGTTGTTGTTGTTTTTGCCTTGCCCTTCCAGTGTTATTGACTCCTGAAATTAGATAAGAAGGAAAGTGGGGGAAATACCCGGTAGCCTAATACATTGTACATGTAGTTATAATTGTTGCACGTCGGCCTATAGTCACAGTGGGGACTCTCGTGGCCTAGAGGTTATGGTGTTGGCCTCTCATGGCAATGGTCCCGGGTTCGACCCTGGGGCAGTGCAGTTGAGTGCAGACATTTTTGTCCCCAAATGTATTTCTTCGTCTTCTCTACCTTATCTACTCTTTCAACCATACTCTCTGTTTCTTTCTTTGACTTGCTCTCCTCATTCTCTTCCGAGTCTCCTCTTGTCTGCTTATTCTGTTCCTCTTCTCTCATTATATCTACTTTTCTCTCTCTCTCTCTCTCTCTCTCTCTCTCTCTCTCTCTCTCTCTCTCCTTCTCTCTCTTTCAATCCCACCTCTGATCATAGGGTAGGTAAGATCCAACACCTAGTCTTCTCGGGACGAAAAATCTCGGAGGTCCAGTGTGCACGTTGCGCACGTCAAAGATCCCTGGTGGTTGAACATCGAAAAGGGTCAAGTAGGCCTATTAGGCCGCCACCCAGGCAAAATTCAAAATTGATTATCGAATGATTCTGGGTGCCGAAATGACATTATAGAGTCGATGGAGCCATAAAACCCTAACCAAACAAACAAACAAACAACCAGTCTAACTTAATTCATGTAGCCTGAGCCTGCACGACGTCAGTGTTATTCTCTTTTACTCAAAGGAGAAACCTAAGCTTGCGGTAAGAAAAACGATTTTTTATTTGCTCATGACAGAAACTTTTACGACTGAGTCAGATCGGATTAGTAGACTACAATTACAATGAGAAAGGAGAAAGAATCTGGGTCTGAATTAAAAAGAACCAAGCTTCTTGATCTACCTTTATAAAAATGTAATACATGTAGCATGTACTAATGCTACTATCCCTAATCCTAGCTCTAACCGTGACCATACTCCCCTAACTCTATCTGATGTTAATGGTTGCGATAAGACCTTACTTTGTCCCGTCAACCCGATCTGATTTGACCTGACCCACTGATCTGACAAAAGGCATATTATTATTCTTTATGCCACTCTTTTCTAACATACAAGAGGGGTTAACCTGGAGCATATAGATCAGTGGTTCCCACGGCAATCTCGGGGGGTCGCAGAAGGGTCCTTGATTTTACTAATTTCTAGCCTAAAACTGACAGATTCACGATATTTTTTTTATTTAGGGGGGTCGCCGATCGTTTTGGTCTACAAAAGTGGGTCGTGGAATGAAAAAGTTTGGGAACCGCTGATATAGATAGTATGCCTATAATGCGCTATAATACAATGTACTCCATGATCTGGAGCCTCAAATAATTTTCTAAAGTCCCATTATATCATGGTTAAAAAATAATTTAGATAGCATACATGTACATATGTCAGCTCTATGGTCCAGATCGATACTGACCCAACGTGCGATATATCGCCAAGAACTTCATAATATCGCAAAATGAAAGTAGAGGCGGAAGTTGCACGCTTGTAAAACGACTTGAAACCAATCCCAATCAAAACAGTGACTCTTCAACCACAGTAAGTTTAACCAGTCTATAAAGAAGTGTAGATCCAGATCTAGATTTAGTAGATCTTTAGATTTAACCTTCTTTCACGGAAGGGGCCATGAGAGCTTGGCTTACTTCAAAAGTGTTTTAGTTTTATTATTATAAGAATCCCCCCACTCCCCAGCCACTCAGTCAGACTAGACTCAGTTACACTTTAGTTAGATCTGTATCTGTATGATGTATCTTTTTTTGACTTTGTGCTGCTATTTTCGCCCAGTGCCAAATCTCGCCCACCTAATGGGAATCTAGTGTTAAACTGTGTATTCCTACGCGTTCTTAGGTGGGCGAAAACTAGGGCAACCTAGATACTGTGTCGTGTACTACTACTGTGTGTGTGTGGTGACTGGTGGTGGTGTTGTGTAACGTAGTGACACTCAGTGTCGTCAGTGACAGTGTAGGCCTAACAACAACAACAGATGCGACGGCATATTTGCGCTTTTCCACGTTTTAATCTCAAGATCCACTGGAACAGTTTCGATTACGCATTTCGATACGAATATTGAGACGATTTCATTTTATTATCCTGTTTTTAAGGTGATGAGTAATTAATTTCTATTAAATTATTATCGAAATGTCGAAATAATATTAACATCGAATGCGTAATCGAAACTGCTCCGGTGGACCTTGAGATAAAAACGTGGAAAAGTGCAAATATGCCGACGCGACTTCGCTACAGTAGGACAGGATGAGGAGGAGGTCCAGGTCCAGAAATGAAATGTGTTTTTTTTCCACTTCATATTTTTCTGACTTGTCGAAGACAACTACTTTTCTTTTTACAATGATGAGTGAACCTCTTGGGCTGGTTCAACTCACTGTGAAGATAGGGCCTTATGCTTTTGGACACTTTGGTCTCATGGTCGGGTTGTCGCTGACCCGATCTACTGGACTTGGAATCGGAATAGTTGGAATGGATCCGTTTGGATAGTCTGGTGTTTTTTCTACATTTCTTAAACTTAAACTACTACAGTGTATAGTCTTGGCTCCAATTTTCGCTCAGTGCCCTTTTACGCTCACCTAATGGGAATTTTAAAATTGGATCACTTTTAGATGACTTTAAGTTGTCTCAGAGTCTCACTATCCTCATCAGTTTCACACCAATTTGCAACGGCTAAGCTATCCTGAGCAACCAAGATTTTTTTTTGTCTTATTCACTAACATTTCCATGACAATCTGGCAAAGTAGAATTAGATGTATTGAATTTTGAAAGCACCTCAATGCAAACCAAGATAGAAGTTATTATAGCGTTATTAAGTATTAAGGGACTACGGTACAAATTACTCAAAGTAAATGAAAATTCCTTTCAGGAAAAAGGAAAATACTAATCAAGTGTCTTTTCATTGTATCAGATACCGGATCAACTTGAGCTGACGATAGTAAGTGTAATATATTTGAGTCTGTGTGGAGACAAAGTCTTCAGCCATGGCGGAGTCGCCATTTAAACAAACAGCCAAGGCAGCGCGGGAAGAGCAGCCCATGGAGGTGAAGGAGGAGCCAAAGGATGTGAAAACACCAGGAAAGGGTGGCAAAAAATCTATGGCAATCACAGTAGAGCAGATCCAAGAAGACAAAATTACAGAGGTGGGATTTTGTTTCAATGTTTATATCTGTGAATAGATGATTTTTCCCTTCGTTTTTTTTTTTTTTCACTTTCCGTATTTTACCAACCTATGTTCACATACTTATGCGATGATCTCTAGCTATTAGTATGCTGGACAATAGGACTTTTCTCTTTACAGCACATTGGCTGCATGAAAATGATTATTTCAGAATTCACTCATATGGCAAAGCCTAGAATGACAAGTATATCTAAAATACCAAATGATGTTTTCTGTACTGCTAACATTGTGTCAGATGAGAACTCAAAGCTTTCCTGTAAAGAAGAACCTAAAAAGAATTGGACTTGCTAACGATGACATCTGTTCACGATGTACATCAGGTGAAGTTGACGACGAAATTCATTTACTTTTGCAATGTTCTGCTTTACAAACGGAAAGAAATTTATATTTACCAGTCTATTCTGTCAATCCCCCCCGTGAGGAAGTTTACAGAACTGTTAACTACAAAAGACGAAATACTCCTTGGAAATGTAACGTTGTTCCTTATAATGTTTTTGAAGTCCTTCTCTCATAAAAATGATCAAATTTACTAACTCCCCTTTCTTGCCTCTTTCCTGATGTGTGCATAATTATGTACTGCCTTTGTAACAATAGTAAGAACAATTATAATACTGATGATGACTGAATTATGATCTAAACAATATTATGATAATAGTATGCATATTCTTTTACTTGAATATATTATCATGTGTGTATTAAACATGTGCATGGACGTTTTAGCATTACCACTCAAATGTTCAATGTTCACATTGTTATATTGAAATATGGGCCAAAGGCCTTCATTCTGAATAAACATTATCTTATCTTATCTTATCTTAACATTGTGTCAGAAACAGATCTGTCATAAAGCACCCTTTTCACAAACTGATGGATATGAAACAAACATTGCATGCTTCATTGCTTCAAGTTATGGAGCTTTGCCACTAGGCCTACTCATTTTTATTTTCTGTCAGGCACAACATGATCAAGACAGGACCAGATGCTAATTACATTCAGAACTATGCACTTGTATATATAAATTTGGACTTTTTTGTTTTGCAGCTGGCTGTGGAAAATTGGGGCCCAGAAGCAAAGAGGAAGGGAGTTCCTTTTAGGCCAGAGGTGAGGAGATGATAACATTGTGTCACCCAGTAATTTTGTTGGTTTTGATTTTACACTCTTTTGAACCCTGTAAATTTACAAAGATCATTTAAGAGATGGGCCAGTAGCCAAAACACAGAGATATTCAATCAAACTGTTCCACCATGGGCCTTGCAGTCATATCCTCTTCACGGAAGGCAAACCTAACCATCACGTCACAGGGGTCAGTTCCAAATCCAATAGAATAGTGTATGGGCACATGTAGAATTTGGCTATGCTCTGATGGAGAGCTGAATTTTCTGCCAACATTTTGTTATGAGTACCTCCGAACCACTGCTAAAAATTCACATGGTATAGTCAAACAAATTAGTGCTTGAAGGCATATTCTCATGATTTAGAAATATAAATGTAGATAAACTCACTCTGAGTGGTTAGTTAGGGTTTTAGGGCTCCTTCGACTCTATAAGGTCATTTCGGCGCCCAGAACCATTCCAAAGTATTTTTGTGAAGGGATTGATTTTGAATTTTTGCCCGGGCAAATAGGTCTACTCTTTTCTGTTTTCAACCACCAAGGGATCTTTAATGTGCGCAACGTACACACAGGGCCTCCGAGGTTTTTCGCCCTTATCCGAAAGACTAGGTGTTTGATCGTACCTACCCTGAGATCATCTGGCTGAAAGGGGGAAGGAGTAGATAAGGAAGAAGAGAAGAGAAGCAAGGCAGGCAGCAAGAGTAGCAGGGAGTAGAAAGAGAAAAGGGAGAGAGTTGAAAGAGTAAACAAGACATAGAAAGAGAAGAAGAAATTTATTATGGATAACATGCCTACACTGCCCTGGGTTTGAACCCACAACCATTGGCATGAGAGGCAGACACCACTACCTCTAAACCACGAGAGCCCCCCCTGAGATTGCATGTTCTATATCCATACTACACTAAGCTCTTTGTTAGTAGGTTTAAAATTGTTATGAATTGTCAGTTTTCGTAACGATTTATTTTTAGAATAGTTTATTCATTTCTGCTGTTCACACATCTTTCTTTTTTCCTCTCAAACCAGAACTAAGAAACGTTTTATATTTTTCAGATTGTTGGAGAAATATATACCAAGGAAATGATTGCGTCAAAGTAAGTCAAACATGCATATATTATAATACTGTAAGAACATATGATTTAGTGATGCTTTAAAATTCATCATACAAATTGAGAAAGTGATAGCGAAAAGGTAGCAATACTTGCAATTGTTCATTATAGATCAGGCACTTATTGCTGATGGGGTGATGAACCCTTGCAAACCACAATTTTTTTTATAACATTCTTTTTACTTCATCTCTTTTTCCCATTTGGTACCGCGGACAACAAAGAGTTTTTATTTATCTGTACGAACTTGAATTAGCGAAAATGATATTTTCCAGTGAAATTAGGGAGTTCAGGCTTTTCATATTACATATTCCAATCTGGGGTTGCGAGGTTTTATCGCCTTATCAGTGGTAAAAAAAATTTCTATCATGAAAAATAATAGAAACTTCCTTGTTCCCACAATTTACCATGTACCCTGTCTTTGTCTTTAGAGGAGCAATCATGTATCAAACCACATAATTCATAAGCCATGAGTTACTTCCTACTTGCCATAAGCTACTTCCTACATTAAATGCTGCTGTTGTGGTCTGCTCCTTCTCCTTCTGTGTAGCTATTATCCAAACCCATTTCCGGGCACTGAAATGGCCTTACAGCGTCTATAGTGAGAACCTAATCAAAACGAAACATAAACTGTTGGAAGTTGAAATAATATGGTTTTGAGTCATGAAAAATACTGAACATATTCTTTTTTTGTCTTAGTTTCTCAACCAAAAGGATCATGATGCTGGAATTCAGTCGATACTTGGAAAATTATCTGTGGCCACATTACAGCAAAAACCAGGTATGTGGTACGGCTAAAGTTTGTGCTGTTATGGAATTTGGCAAGTCCTTTATTGATTGTATGACTAAATAAAATATTGATGTGAGACAAGATAAAAATTTCTAATACTAAAAGGGTATGTTTGTGAATCATTCGCCTTCATTATATAAAAAATAGGTAATTTGCATCAGCAAAAAAATCTGATATTTGTAATGTATTTCCCTTCACGGTTTCTTTTTTCAAATAGAAGAAGCCAATTTTGTCAACATTGATTTGAACTATGTGTGAACAATATATTGAATTCAGCATTTGAAAAAGATATTTTACTTCACTAACTTTTTTAGCTTTGTTATTATCATCAATAGACAAAGTAATCAGATTTTCGAATCAGCTGAAGTAAAGTTGGATAGATTTTAAATATTTTACCTCACCACATTACATTACCTCCTGATCACTCTGATGCCTTTTAAATTTCAGAAATCCAAGTCCCACATCATGTCCATTGCTGCTGTTATTAATGAGAAATTCAGGGAACGGGTTCCAGCCTGGGAGGTAAGAAGTGAAGCATGGATCTCACAATTTCCTTTCTTCCTTTGCTTTTTGGGCGGTTTTTTTTTCCCCTTTTAATTTATTCACACTCATTATGGTTCCATTTGTAAAATCTTCTTTTAAGAGAGTTTTTTAGGGAGGAGAAGTTGTACATTTTTCAATTCAGGGATTTAAGTACTTGTACTGTCTTTAGAAGTCTCCAGGTACTTTTCATTTCCTGTAGTAGTGATAAGGAGTAAATTATTTATAGAGACGCCAGTCTTAGGCTTTTTTTTTATTTTTATTTTTTTATTATTTTTTTTATTTACTTGATAAGTTTCCCTGAGGGTTGTTCTTTGTATGCTACAACCATAGGCACTTCCTGCTTGCGAAAAGTTGCAGCAGGCAGAATTGTTTGTCTAGCTTTTATTTTTTTTTAAATCAATACTACATTTATTTAACAGTCACTGCTGTCCCTATCTGGTTACCAGCTAAGATGACCTACTTATTCAAATGAATATTGGCTGTATTATATAAAAAATTATATAAGTAAAATATATGACTCAAAAGAAGAAAAAATAATTTGCTTAGAGATCCTAAATATTCCTCGTACTATTGAAAATGTTTTCAAACATTTTTTCGGGGTCCTGCTCTTTGGTCTTGGATTTTATGCATTTTATTGTTATTTTTCCAAATTGTGCACTTTCAGGCCTTCAAGTCCACCCCTGAAGAGTTTCCCCAGCTGTTCCGTGAAGTCCTGGAGCTGTGCCTTAGTCCGTCTGCGCTGACTTACAAAGAGACAACCGTCATCCTCATCTTCCTCATACACTGTTTTAACAGTCTGGTAAGCTGTTGTTATACGTCTTTTGTTGCCAGCACACAAAGACCCTTGATTTTCCTTAACTGTCCCGATACAACTATTTGCCCAATTAAAAGATGCAGTTGAGGTGAATATTTACAAACACCATGGAATGTGTTTGTATCTTTAACTAGTTTGAGGAACAGTTATTGTGTCCAGACCGGCGCTGTGGTGTAATGGTTAGGCTCCTCACCTTGCATGTGGAAGACCCTGGTTCCATCCCCAATCGCGGACGATCTGGGTTTTTTTCTGCTGGGTTTTTTTCCCTCTCAGCCCGGGTTGGCCCTGACAGACAGGGTCGAAGTAGCCCGTCTCTTAAATGACCTTACAGTGTTGCAGGGGACATAAAACTGGTAACCAAACGATTGTACAGTCGAGCACAAATTGCTTGAACTCGCCTACCTCAAATTTATGGGTTGCTCAAACAGCACGCCATTGCTGCTATACTTTTTTTGTATTTTCGAACACACGTTTGGATGTTTCAAACACTTTATCCCAAACAGCCCGATAAAATCAGCCTTATGGGCTCGAAATTTAATTGCTGTGCGAGCACAATAGGAAAACACACAAGCAAGGTGGTTGAGAACCCACCATGCCCCTCCCCATGCAGCTGGTTTCGAAATGCATGATTTTACACATCACCTATACAGGTAGATGTAGGCATTGTATGCGTACGTGGGACACTAGAGCTTATCTGACTCTACTGGCTCTACTACCAGGCATATAGGAGGGGGGATGCAGGAGGATGGGAGTTGGTTGAAGACAGACGATAGTGTGACACACATGTTTTAGCATATGATATAGGAATTTTGAAAAACCGAGGCAGATAGAGAAGATAAGAGGGGAGTGAGGGCCGCATTATAAACTTTTCTGATGTTGGGAGTGGGAGATTGAAGAAGAAAAAGAAGAAGAAACTGGACTCCGATTCATAGACTACCATAATACCGGGAAAAGAAAATAAGGGGCTTCAACTTCAACTTGAAGAGAACACCGAAAGAGGGATAGAGAGAAAGAAAGAAAGCGAGGGAGAGAGGAGGAGGGAAAGAGAAAGAACCTGCTGCAGGCAGAGAAGCTGGGAGAGGGAAAACATAAGAGTGAGTAGAGGAAGAATCTTCGCATGAAGACGCTCAATAGACTGTTGTGAAGAAAGGAGCATTTGAAAACGAATAAAAACCGGATGGCCACTGAGAAAAACAGCGCCAAAGTTGCGCACCAGGGAAAATCAGCAGAGCTGGAAACATTATGCCTTGGCCTGTGACCCGATTAAAAAATCGTATTTTGGCCGGTGTTTGTTTAGTGGCAAAGATGTTTCCGCTTTGAAGTTACATAATTGCGGATAGCTCAAATTATGGGTGTGTCGGACACACTTGTCAATCCCCAAAGTGTTCAAGCTGTCCGTGCTCGACTGTATTTTGAAGAACTTGATAGTGTTTGGCAACTCCCATTTTGATCCAATGTTGTGAGTTAAATTTCATGTGGGTTGTCTGCTTTTGTCTGTTGTGTCATTGTATTGTGATGTTGCGTAGATTAAACCATGAAAATAAATTGATGGTATGAGACTAGAAGACTGAGTTGTGCTTGCTTTTGCTGTTGTCATCAAATCTTTTTATTTTTCAGGAGGTGGATTTGATTCGTGACAGAGTACAGAGACTGGTGTCATTGCCAATATGGACAAATCTTCTACCTGTGAGTCGGTTCTGTCCTAGTCGATACTCTTGCTCTTTTGATTTTCCCATTGTCATTAGAAACTTGTCTCATAGGCAATTGGTTTTTATGTGTTTAGAGAGGGGGATTAGGGATTGAAGAGAGAAGAGTGCAGTGTTGGTCAGTTGATAAATATCATATCTATTTTGGCAGATTTTTCTTCTTCTTTTTTTTTTTTCATTTCTTCTTCATCAGAATTTTTTTTAGCATTCTGTGCATGTCCACACACACTTACTTTCACCATGCTTTTCCTACGCTTGTTGGGCTGTGTATTTTTTAATTCAATTTTTGTAGGAGCAGTCATCCTCATTAAGATTTCAGCTCATTCATCTATTTACTATCACAATGTAATACCATTTGACTGTACAGCCTTCAAGAATGAAATTGTCCTATGTTTCAGGGAAGAAGAGAAGATTTGTTCAAGAAGAACCCAAAGTATAAAAAATTCTTCAATGCCTTCAAGAAGAGGGATTCAAAACTGTCAGAGCCTGAGCTCAACACCGTACAGTTTGAGAGGAACTTCCTGGCGCGGCTCATTGAAAAGTTTTACTCAATTCTTGACTCCATTCCACTCAAAGGTAATTTTGCTGTAGCTGTACAGTATATTTTTATGAGGCGATTGTTAAATGGGAATCGGAGCATGGTTGTTGTGTACATTGAAAATCATTGTGTGTTTGTGCTTTACTGATGCTAATTCATTTTTTGGTTGTTTTTTTTAGGTCAAATCTTGAGAGTATGAAGAACAAACTGAAATATAGTGTCGTCAAGATAGATAATTGTCTACTTTGTGTAATTTTTCATTGATGCAATAAGTCTGTTTTGCACTCAAATAGTATTGTCAATGGATGTACGGTAGCTGGTATGTAGTGTGTGCACTTTTTCCTCAACCACTTGACAACCTGATTTTCATGTGTATTCTCGGTCTTTCTTAATGTATAGGATCATACACACAATAAAGTTCACATCCTAATTTCCTGACACCAGTCGCGTAAATCCCATTGTTGTTTGGGTTTGGTTTGGTTACCAGTTTTATGTCCCCTGCAGCACCGTAAGGTCATTTAGGAGACGGGCTACTTCGACCCTGCCTGTCAGAGCCAACCCAGGCTGAGAGGAAAAAAAACCTCCAGATTGTCTGCGCTCAGGATAAAACTCGGGTCTTCCGCATGACAGTTGTAGAGCCTAACCATAGCACCACATCGCCGGTCCTATTGTTGTCCCTTGTACAAGTCTCGCTGACTACAACATGGTACACTACTGTCAGCGCTTCCTGGTGTAGTCTTCTCTTCCCACTTCTTTCTTTGTGTTACTATTGCCCTAATCTACTTCCTGGGGCTTAAATGACCTTACAATGTTGCAACTGGCATAAATCTTTACTAGTCAAATAAACTTACAGTTGGACCTGCTCAAGCGATCACCTGTACAAGACGACCACCTGCACTAGCGATCACCTTCTATCGACTCCCAAATTGCATTCATTCTATATAATATCCCTCTCTAAGATGACTATCTCTCTAAAACGACCACTTTTTTCTCGACAGTGGCTGGTCGTCTAAGACAAGTTCCACTGTATTTCCTGATATCAATCACTATTCTACTGTTGTTGTTGCCCATACAGGTCACGCTGACTACAACAAGGTGCACTACTGTGAGCGCTTCCTGGAGCTGCTTATTGATATCGAGGCGCAGTTGCCAACTCGACGTTTTGTCAATATTCTTATTGATGACAGACATGTTGTGGTGCGCTGCAAACTGTCACAGCTCATCCTTCGCCATGAGGGGAAACTTTTTGCACAGGTCAGTGTCACAAGTAGGCCTTCCTAAGTGTTTTGACATTTGTACTAGAATTTTTCAGTATTCTTAGCTTTGGTTGTTTGTTGTTGTTTTTTGGGGGGGTTGCTGTTTTGAAACGTGTTACTGACAAATGACAGATATTACAGCTCATCACCTTCTTAGTGAAAACAGACCTTTGTATTCTAGAATACATGCTTTAAAAATTATTGCATCTATTGAATTTCTAAATTGTGCATTCTCTGCTCATTGTTATAGCATGAGACAGATGGGCCAAAGTAGATATGTTGCAGGCTTCCGAGCAGCATGAAATACTTTAATTTAATGCTTTTGTCATTGGAGGTGAGTACCATCGATGAAGTGCACTTTATTTCAGTTCATATGGAGAAATGGTGCAAATGTTTCTTACAAGTCATTACAAAATGTCCCATGTTTTGATTTTCAGTTGTTGTCTATGCTGGAGTCATATGCTCATTTTGAGATTGATGACATCACGGGAGAGGCCCTCAATATGCACGACAGAATCGACATCCACTACAACCGGGTTAATGCTCTACAGGTACTGTTCTCTTTAACTCTAGAATTTCTAGAATCTCTTTTGAAAAGTATTTAGAACTGTGACACTGCTTTGAAAGATTTGCTTTTTTACTTGTACTTCTTGTTCCTTTTTTAAATTATTTTTTTTATTATTTCTTAACACTTTTCAGTCACTCAGCACAATTTGAATGCCCAGCTCTTCGCCTATCATGGATCAGAGATAATTTTCAGACTAACATCTCTGCGTCTCTGTTTGAATATTGTGTCTGTTTGAGCAAAGTTGAAGTATCCTGTTTCTTGGATAATCTCATGGTCTTACAAGGGGCATAAAACCAAACCAAACCTTTGTCACTCTGTACATTTAAACGCCAAACTCAACCTGCCAGATCAAGGTGCCAGGGGTACGCATGACCAAATGGATTCATTGTTCTTCTGCATGGGTAACTGTAAAGTGCTGATGCATTGCTCTCACAAAAGTTGCTGTGTCCATCATAATTATGTAAAAATGTTTGTAAACTGCTGTAATTATATAAATATGTTCTGTGTTCCTGTGTTTGCAGACAGTGGTGTTCAAACACTACCCAGACTTACAGAGCTTTGCCATCAAGAACGTGGCCAGCGTTGACTCGAAAGAATCTCTTATCAAGTATTTTGAACCTTTGAGGTAGGTGAGAATAAGAATAATTAGTTTACAGACAAGATGAGTCGTCAATTATATATTTATTCAGGAGGCAAAAAGCGAAAGATAATTGCTGAATTTCAGTTCCAAAGCTACTAAAATTCATTGCGCTTCAAGGAGGGAAACTTGAAAACTTTAACGTCAGCAAGCATAGCTGCTGCCATCAATGTGTTTTCTAAATAGTGGAACAGCTTTACTGAGTGCAACAAATTTTCTTTTCCTCTGTAATGTGAAACTTTTTATAGTGAGGGAGTATATTATATTTTTTTTTTTTCTTTCTATAATTCAGCCAATATTCATTATTCTTTCTGTGTTGTTTTCACAGTACTGAGGATCTACACAAAATCCTGGCTCACCTCAACTATGTTCCTCCCCTGGAAAGTGAAGTTTCCGCATACTCCAAGTCCTTTCTGATGGAACTGTTTGTGAGTTATGGCTTCTTACATTTTTTTTTTATTGTAAGCACTGTTATGAAATGCATGTTTAGGTTTTAAACCTTCGAGTACAGAAATTTAATCAATATTTTTTTGTACCAATATACAGATGTTAAGTCTTTTGTATCCTTTTCTTTTTTTATTTTCAAAACAATAAACGGTCAACATATGATATAACTGGCTAATGTTAATCTTAATGGAATGCAAAAAGTTATCTTTTGTTGTTTTGTTTTTTTCTGTTGATGATTTCCGGTCTTTGTTATACCCTCATATGGCCATGTATTCTCAATTTACAAAACCTTTTCTTGCCTTAGATTTGGAAACATGAGCGTATGAGATCCCAGCAAGAAGCCATCAATGAGATGCCCCTCTACCCAACAGAGAACATCATCTGGGATGAGAATGTGGTACCATCGGAATATTTCTCAGGAGAAGGTACTCAGGAATCAGCAGCAGCATTTAGGGGCAGCTTTATTTTGTTTTAGTTCTAAAGATCCCAAAATCTTATTAAATCTATTTTAAACAAAGGGAAACTTCCATCATGGCTCCTTTTTTATTATCATCAGAATATTTTAGTACTGGTCTAGCATAATAGTGTTACTCAACAATTTTTTTTTTTACCACCTACTAGTAGAGCCCACGTTCTCCGAACGTACAAAATAAAAAGTTAGAAACATTTAATGAAATGAAGGTTGTGCAAAAAATGTTCAAAGAATTACAATTTGCAACCTGCATCCCGACCCCTACCTCAATCTCTCTCTCTCTCTCTCTCTCTCTCTCTCTCTCTCTCTCTCTCTCTCTCTCTCTCTCTCTCTCTCTCTCT
>JAUKPP010190373.1:1472-14238 GCA_032273245.1 Phyllaplysia taylori
ATTGCTATGATATTTCTCCTTCCACTGTGGATAACTTCGCCAGCGCTCCGAGGAGAGCAGAGATGTAACATTAGGACCAATTAACCAGCGATTACCAATGAAACGGCGTCGCTGTCGCCGTGTCGCGAGCGATTGTCGCATTAAGTGAGGACAAACCCGGGCCGCCGCTGACTCAGGCCCAGGCAGAGAAACGAGATGAGAGGACAAAGGGGCAACAAAAGGAGCTCTTCAAAGTGTCTGAGCGGCGCGCGCCGGTGTTAACTCCGGGCTTGTGATTAGCCCCTCTGGTGTCGACCTGGCGTGGTTCCCACAAGAATTTTGCTCACCTGTTGGGCGACTCCACCAAGGGGGCTGGACTCATGAATATTAAACAATCTCGATTGCGCACTTGGACAATCACATTGTCAGTTTTAGTGTTGATCCTCTCTAAAAAAAAGGTGCAACTGTTTGTACACCTTATAAATGGAAAGTGTTGTCAATTTTATCGGAGTAAAGAGCCCTGGGCCAAGCATCGTTTTACGCCACTTCACATCGGCCGTGCACGCGACGGCTTCAATAGTGGCAGCTAGGGCGGGGGAAATGAGAGGTGGAGGACAAAATAGAAAACAAAAAGCCCTTGTCCAAGTTGGAAGACATAAGGCATTGAGATGCTGGTTGAAAAGTTTGAAAAGGAAAAAAGTTTGGCCGAACCACGGCAAGCTGTGAACAGCGAGGCAAGTGGCAATTGCTTGGGAAAATCTCCCACGTATAGAAAAAAAACCTAGTTTGAATATTTTGAATGAGACCTAGCTCGTCTAATTTAGAGCTGAGTATTTTGTTGCTTGTGTATCATACAACTATTTTGTGGTGACTTTGAGCTTTGGTTGCCTTCCATTCCTTGGGTTTTATGCTTAGGGTCTCGTTGTTACCCTGAGGATGGTGGGAGATAACATTTTGTTCTCCTGTCTCTTTTGTCTTTTCTATTCTCAAAATTGTCATAGATTTTTCTGTTCACTTGATGTGCACACAAACTCAATGTTGTTTTCTTATAGTAGGCGATATGAACCTATATGAACCAAACTGGAGTTTAATTTACTTCAGAGACTCTGGTCTAAATTTTCTTTTCAATGAAGTGATATGCATAACTTTGTGGTCTTGATATTTCCTTGTTCCAGTATTTATAGCAAACTATCCAATCTGACCTGAACAACGAACAGTCCACATTAGTTGTCGACTATGCTTGAAACCTGATCAAGGGCATAATTCTCCCCCTGCTTGGGTTTTTAATTTTTTTTTTTTCTCATTCAGTAAGCTATTTTTTTAAATTTACCCTTGCTATCTTGTAAATAAAGCCAGTTTTTGTTAAACAAGGCCCATCTGGGCTCAATGTTTCAATGACCCTGTTACTGTTACAGCTCTATTGGTTTGGTCTTGGTTTAACGCCCCATGCAACTCTGTAAGGTCATTTACGAGGCGGGACCTCCGAATTTTCACGTCATCTCCGATAGGACGGGGGTCGGAGCCATGAAAACTCCGAAAAAATCCCGGCCGGGGATCCTACCCGGATTCGAACCCAGGACCTTCCCATCTGTAGGTGGGCGCACTACTATCGCTCGGCCATCGACGCCCCCTCCTGTTACAGCAAATATTGACAAAAGCTACAGAGGGAGAAAAACAACACATGATATCACATTAATATACCATGGCCTGTTTTAAATGGTCTCGATGTATTAACTCATTGGCAAAATAACTTTTGTTTTTAAAAGTATTCACACAAAAAAACTATAATGAAAAATAAGGTGCCAGTCTTCTGGACAGTCTAGCGCGACAATAAGTTCTACTGTAGCCACCCCCTACCCCCACACGCAAACCCTAATTAAACACAATCTAATAAGACAAGAGACCACAACAAGGATAGCAGGTGGCCAAATGGGGATATTGCAGATGTCATGCACTTGGTGCATTTAGATCTCTGATTGTGATGCTAGTAATGGGTTTATATGGGCAGGGTGGGGGTGGGTAGATATCAAAGGGAGTGTGAGACAAAGGCAAATAGCATAATTATCGTTTGAATTTGTTGTCGACAATCAGGCTCTGGGTGTATTTAAAACTAAGACCAAAAGCGGCGTAGGTCATTGGATGCGGTGTAGTCAAATATTTTAATTGGTCGTAATAAACTTGCCGTCAAAATGTGTAAAAAGACAGATTCAACATTTCATACACGTGCATTTTGACAACCAGCAAATTTGACTAGAGAATTTGACAATGCCATCATGAAAAAGGAACGACTTGATTTGTCAAGAGATGTGCATTGCAGCAGACTATATGATATTAAATGGAACAGTTGTTGGGCTGGTCTAGTGATAGACTGCCTGGTAATACAGCAACATCGCAGTAGACTGTCAAGTGGACTGACATGAAAAAAAATTTTATTCAATGTTTTGTTCAACCATTACATAGCAGTACATTCTAGAAGCATGTGCATTTTTTTTTTCATGGTAGCCTCATCATTCAGTTCATATCATTGTCGGTACATGTACTTTGTCTGTACAGCACCTTCTGTCTTTTTCCACAAACAAGTCTTCCATTTTTAATATCGAACTGGGGAAAGCTATTTATGATTTCCCAACATTAATATAAAAAGGAGTTAAGGGTGTGAGCATGGGCTGTGATATGAAGGCGCATGCACTTCAGATTCTTTATGGGGCAGCGATGTTACCATCGAAGCTAGCCATGACTGCTGCTGATCCATGGTAGAAAGTGATGCTGTTCCAAATGAAAGCACTTCAGCAATTGATAAATCTACCACGCCCTATGTAAATATGTTGAGTGAGATTTTCTTGATTAGACTAGATGATTATTTTCATAACAAATGCTGTTTGTATATCTATCTATTACCTGTTTGTTGTGATGTTTCTTGAGAGATTAAAGTTAAGTTATACGATTTTTTTAAAAAGGCTGAAAATAAACCTCGAAGTCTCCCGAAACCACACAGAAAATTCCCAAACAATCCCATGATAAATTCGGAGCGAAATAGTCATGTGATCTAATCTCACATGACAGATTTGTGCACAGCTTGAGTTCTCTACTCGTGTTCCCGACCGCACCCGCTGGTCAACAGACGGATGAAACAAACCATGATTTCTAACAGGTTTCAAAAGATTGTGCCATCAAGTGGTCAGCCTTTTTTTTGTTCGAGCTGTGTGTATTTAGCTGTAGAGATTAAAAGTAAGCTTTAAAGATGGTTTATAGAGGTATTTTAGGCGCATGCACGTTTGGCATAGTAAAAAATAATCACAATACGATAGCCGACACTGTGCATATGGCGCTAACACGTTTACTGCAGCAAGGTGCGTCCCTCTGGTGGCTAGTGTGTGTCACTTCCATGATCAGCATTTAAAAAATTTTCTTCGATTTTCTCAAAATGAACTCTCGCGCACTTGCGCGGTTAGAGTCGGACAACAACGACATGCTATTTTAACGTAACATGACAACAGTTTGTGAACGCTGGGTCGCTTTGCTTTACTCAGTGATACATGGGGTCATGGGTTTATGGACCCAGACTGCGCCCTGTGACGTCATCTCATCCATAATCAGTCCCAACTGAGTATTTCAGTTTTAGTTTTAGGGTTGGATGTAGATGAATGGTGTAAATAGAGGATCTCCGATATAGAGCTGAGTGACCCTAGGCTTGCCCAAAAGCGACAAGATTTCAATGTTACCAATACCCCTTCTTGCTCCCCATCAATGATATTCCATGGAGCTGAAAGCCTCAATCATTAGCAGAAAAATTCTACCTGTTCTTTTTCTTTCCATGGACGTCAAAGCAAGATAATTAACATGATAGACAATTCAGTGTGTTTATACGGGTTTAGGTTTGAGTCCAGCGAATTTGTCAAAATCACTCACCCCAGGTGCAGGATCAGCACTGGTTGTGGCTGGCTGGGCGACGTCTGCTTCCTCTCCCAGGGCAGCTCCTGGAGTGGCCGAGCCCGGTTTGCTGCCAATTCCTTCCTCCATAGCCTGCTGTCCCTCCAACTCCTCATCTAGCGACTTGTAGACTTCGATACGACGCGACACCACTTCACGCAGCATGCCGTCTAGGACCAGACGGCCAAGCTCTGAGCGGTCGAGTTCTGTGGTGACCTGGTCCATCAACCACGGCAGGAAGCCCTGCTCCACGTCTGTGATATACAAGAACAATACATTTAGTGATTTGTCTGTGATGTTCAACCACAATACATTTAGTGATTTGTCTGTGATGTACAATCACAATATGTTGTTATGAAATAATAGAGTTGCTTATTTAGTGATTCGTCTGTGATATACAAACACAATACATTTCAATTTCCAAGCAGGTCTCTTTAATCTCTGAAGTCATTGCATAGCTCTACTTTGATCTGCCCACTCTCCCCCTCCCTGTTTTGATCTACCCCTTCTCCCCCTCCCTGTTTTGATCTACCCCTTCTCCCCCTCCCTGTTTTGATCTACCTACTCTCCCCCTCCCTGTTTTGATCTACCCACTCTCCCCCTCCCTGTTTACTTTACCTTCCTTTCTATTTTTTTGTTCCTCGAGTGCATCAATTTGCATCTAGAATATCATTCAGTGTTATCACGACAGAATGAGGAACCAAGAAAATAAAGTGAATTTGTATCTCACCTCTCTCCACTGGGTCGTAGAAATAGCCATTGTCAGACAAGGTCCCAAACACAGAGGGAACCAAGTCTGCCAAGTAACTCTGAGCAAAGGCACGGGCAGCGATTTTCTCTGCTGTTTCCTTCTCCTTCCTCAGAATTTCTCTCTGTTGTTTCATTCTTCTCTCCTACAAGACACAAAAAGAGAAACAAAAATATGTGAGGGGTGCTGACAAAATGAGTTCCGTCTTGGATTTTAGTCATATGGAGATATATACATCAAATTAACGGGCTTTTCAAGCCCTAGAAGGTGGTGAAAAAATTATTTTGATATTGCTAACCACTTTTGAAACATAAAGGTTTGAATGAGGGGAGATAAAAACGTAAAGTTTTCAGAAAATCCAGATCAAAGTTTTTACACATATTTTGAGCTAATGTCCTTAAAAACCAAAAAATTGTCTATATGGAATGACAAACAACATATTCAACTTGAAGAAAATGGTATTGGTAGAAAACTGACAAAGTTTACCCTAGTATCGGTTTTCGGCCGATTTCTCAATTCGCTGATTGCGAGAAGCAACTCATTTTGTCAGCACCCCTCACATATTGCAGTCCACATTGCTTATAACAAATTGTGAGCCAAAACCTGATCTGCATAATTGTGTTGCTTGTTGCCCGTGGAGGCGCAGGGCCCCCACTAGGGGAAACAAAGAATGGCACCTTCTGCTCTGATGATACCGTATAAGGCGGCAAAGATACATCACCACTGAAGCCACTCTTCTCAGCTTAAACAAGTCTTGGTAATCTTTTATAGATTTGGTCTTTTTATAACATTCACAGAGCTGCGTTTAATGACATTAAAAAGTGAAATTTGTCAAATTCTGTTTTGAGGAGCGAACATAAGGAATCTGTGCTGCTTTTTGTTTACCAGGAAAAGTAAAAAAAAAAAAACTGTGAATTTACGTCCTCAGCCCAAGTACAACAAAATTTATGATAATCCAAGTGAGGAAACCAGAAAAGTAGCTCTTGGTTTCATTTTAACAACAAATTTTTCCTCAAGTTTCCTCCTCTATAGGGCTAGATGCTACAGACAATGATAAAGACCTTCTCTTCTCTGTGCCGTCTCTCCTGTTCCTCCAGCCGCTGTTGCTCCACCAGCTCAGCGTTGCGCAGTTCCTCAAAGGCTCGTTGCTGTTGCCTCAGGTTGGCCAGCTCTTCCTCCTCCATCACCTCCAGGAGTGACTGCTCCACGGTTTTGCCCACAAGGACTTCCAGGATGGGTTTTACTTCCACATCAAAGTCAAAAAGCTGAAAAAATCATTTAATCAAAATTCAAATCTAATCATATCCACTATCATATCAAACAAATTCAATTTAAGGTTTATCTCTATTAAACCAAATTTTTTACTTCATTGAATGGACAAACAATACAACAGTCTGTAAGAAGTAGAGTTCATATAGATCAAGTGTGCATTGAACATGAGAAAATGTGCATCCAGTCCAAATGGGTCGTAAGTCACGTTTTGGCCCTGGAGTTATTGGTATCACGCATAAGCCTGTTTATTTGATTTTCAAATGGTGGAAAAATTATCTTGCTAACTCAATTAGTTGCTGAGATTTGATTGGTTAAAGTTGCCAAATTGCACACACAAGTGAGAACAGAAGAGGGAAGAAAAACAGTCATATAGTTGGACAATGTACTCGTGGTGATTGTCCCATAGCAAACATGGCCGCATGTTTTCAGACACAAGATTATTGTATTGCCCATTGTATGTAACAAAACATTCAGATTTGAAAACAATTTAGATACTACGATAAAAATAAATTACTGCTAAATACCCACATTGGCTTGGCAGGGCTTTCCCTCCACTGTGCGACTTACATTTGGACAAATCCCAAGATTTATACTTGAGCATTTTGAAAGGCTTCTGGCAGGTGTATTTTGAAAATGCTGTATACAAAATGGCTACTGTAAGTAGATGTCTATGGCAGACATAGATAAAATCAATAAGAAAGAGGGACAAAGGAAAGATGGAAAATCAAGAAAAAGATACAGTCTCAATAGATCAAGAGAGGATAGAAATAAATTCCATACACTTAGGAATATAATGTCATTACAGGTTTTGATTTAACTTAGAAAAGGAGAGAGTGCAATTAAAGTTGATGTCAGGCAAAAGTATAAAAAGCTTACATCGCCTTCATAAATCTGCGTTGCCACATCTATGCCTGTTTTTGCTGGGATGAACAAAGGTGATGGAGGGCGGTCCAGGAAGGCATCTGTCTGGCACTCTTGATCTGCCTCCTCCACGCGATCGCTAAGTTCCTCCAGATAGAGCTCAGTTTGTACATCGATGTGTTTACGTCCTTCCACAGGGTCAGGGGATCGTGGCCTCAGCTGATCTTTAGCACGTTTTCGTGCAATAGCACGTCTGCGGTTCTCTTGCTGTCTTTGGATTTCAATGGGGTCCGGTTGCGCTGTCTGAAAAAAACAGGTGATAGTGTATCAAGACAATCTGTTTATATACATGGCTGAAATCTATCATTTAATGTGAGTAAGCAGTAACAGGATTTTCAAAGAAACAAACAAACAAATACATGTATTATTTTTAAAAAGTGCTGATATATAAACTCATAATTTTTGTTTATTTGGATGAGCTTCGCAACATTTTGCATGAAATGTAGAAATGTCTCAAATTAGTAAAATGCTTTGGAAAAAACTGTGAATTTGTTTTATTGATCATCTCACATTAGCCTTCCAAGCCCAGACTACCCGTCAAATGTCTTGCACACCTAAACCACAAATAATTGTCTGGCACAGACCACGAATAAAATCTAGAAGGTACCAATCTTTTCTTGAACTATCTAAGGTTAATATAATCAGCCTTGTTAGCATAAACAAGAGACGTATGTCACTCTAATTGTCACCTTTCCGTTTGCGTAAGATCCCACTTTCTAGAAGCTTGTTATTGCTTACCGCTGGAAGTGTGTGTTGAGCATAAGTGTTTCCACGGACAACTCTCCTGTCATACATAATGTTTCCATACTGAATTGGTCCATCTCTGTAATGGAAAAGCATCACATTCACATTTTAATGCAAAAGTGTATCGGAAATGTCATTAAATAGAAAGAAGCAATGTGTATACATGAGGCAAAATTAAAGTTTAGAAGCAAAAATCCCATGGACGGGGAGCTTTACAATCTTTATCTCATACTCTCTCTGCTGACATGCTAGCTGCTTTTAATTCTGGTTGCTGATTTTTTGCTAATACATGCATACAGTGTGGCTAATTCTTGCATACCGGTATTTCTCACTTCCTTAAATGGAGTTTAAAATGATTTACTTCTAGAAATGTTATAACATCATCATTATTTGCTTGTAACACGGGTAGCCATTTTTCTGTCCAAATGAACAACAGTATTTGAACTTGAATCCTTTGGGAGTTAAATGTAATCATGGGACGACAACCTTCATTTCAATATTATCTGACCCATTGGTGAAACTTGATACATGTATGAGAGTGGGCTATCAATTGTTCTTAAATCAATTACCTTCAAACAAATTTAAATACCGTAGTTTCCTGACCTTTTTATCAGTGGAATTGCTCAAAATTTGGGTTGATATTGGCTTTGGTTCGGTTTCGGCTTTATGTCCCTTGCAACACTGTATGGTCATTCAAGAAATGGGCTATTACAAGCCTGCCTGCCACGGCTAACACAGGCTGAGACGGACATTATCCCAGCAGAAAAACGGGTGTAAATACTCGATGAAACAAACTAACCCACACAGCTTCAAAATCATATCCTCTGTGTGAGAGATAAAGAGTCCTAAACCATTACACCACAGAAGCAAGTCCAGAATTTGTGGTAGATATCAGGTAAAGCTTTTGCATGACATAATTTATCACAACCATGTGGTTTAATGAATAACAATACTGTGGCAACAACAAGTTGAACAGAAAAGCAAAAACGTTTTGCCATGAAAAGTACGAAAGTACTTTACATTGAAACAAAGCCATGGAAGAAGGTGAAGATGAAATTTGAGAATGCAAACTCTGCTGCCAAAAAATTATTTGAAACCTAAAAAAAATCAATGATTGACTAGTTTGAATAAAGTTGGATGAAACTGTTGGCATCATAAAAAACATAAACAAATAGCAATATCAGATCTCAATCTCATGCCAGTGTAGGCTGAAATTCAGTGAACGTAGGTCATCTCTCTCTCCCACAAATCCTTGTTATCTGGTATGAGGTTTTGAAACACAATATATATTGTCCCATAGCAATGATAACAGGTGCACATGGTGCTCAAATGAAAAAAAACTAAAAAGGAAAGTGAAACTCGACAAAATTCCAGATTCCTACCTATGCCGCTCCCTTTATTTTGTTTTTACTAGCGGTACATGGCTCTGTGACATGGGGATGGGTTAAGTAGGAAAAAAATCGAACAACTCTACAAAACTACAAATTGTAACCGCTCTAGGTTTTTTTATGTTGCAAAATACCATAAATTGAAGTCATTGAAGAAGGGTTTGAAATATTTCTGAACTGCTGCTAGCTCACTCTTCATAGAATCTCTATTAATTTGAAACATAACAACAGTAAAAACGTGAAGCACAAAGATCCGAATCTCCCTATCGAGAATGGGCATAGCTTCATGACACAGGTTTGTAAAAGTTCTCAATGCTTCGAAAATTTAACATCCATACTTACCAAGGAGATAAATACATTTTGTATGACTGTGTGTTACTTACCCACAAACACAACTGCGCCTGTTCATTCAAGGAGCAAATCATATTAAGTTGGTGTGTGGAAGGTACATTTTTTCACCAAGAAATTATGTCAATTGTAATTTCAAAATTTCAGTTCAGTGTTTATTGCAAACCTGCATTACATTTCCTAGAAGCAATTTACGAGAAAGTGGTAGATCTATATTTGTTATCTAACTTGTTTTTTTTTATCATGGAAAACTTGGTGCTTGAGCTTTCCCCCATACAGCTCTTTTTTGACAAAAGGGTGAGAGCAGCTTAGTAAAGCTTCTTAGCATTGCCAAATTCAGAAGTCTACGGCTCAAATGTTAGTTTAGATCTGGCAAGCCTTGCTTAAGTCCCAAATCAAGGAGCTTTGCCTGATGTGACTTCAACATTCTTGAAAAATAATTTTAAAAATTGTAAAATTGACCCCGATGCCAGTCAACTTGACAGTCTACCTTTAGGTTTCTAGTCTACTTGATCATCTATCACCAGATCAGTATGACAACTAATCCAGTCACAGTCCACCACAAACCACGATGCTGAACATTCATGATTCTTCCTCTGCATTGATACCAGCATAGGACATAATACTGTCATTTTGGTCCTGAAAAGAACCATTTACACTGTTCTTACATGTTAACTGCAGAAAAATTTCTTGATGTCACACTGTCGTGTCCTGAGTGGCAAGGGCTTAAAATACATAAAAGATTTAATAGACTGGACATAGAAGGCGATGAAAAAATCAGACTCGTCTTTCTTAAAAATTCTCCAGCAAACATTGCCAAGGTGGGACTGGAAGGTGCTGCTCTGGACTCCACTTGACATCCCTTGTCTTCACTGACACTACACACAAGGTACTATGCCATACACAGTGTCGTAAGCCAACATACCCCAATCGATATGACTATGACTATGACATTGCCTATTGTCACAATACCCAGTTCTCCAAACCCTGATGATGGGATTGGTTTGGTTTGGCTTAACATCCCTTGCAACACTGTAACTTAGCCTAAGCCAAATTAAATAATACACAGTAATGTATACTTTTTTTTCGATCTGTTGTCGTGTTTCTACCAGAAATTTAACATTAAACCATGTATTCCTATGCTTTGGTTGTGAAAACAGAAGCAACCAAGTTAAAGATCTGAACTTACGGATTTTGTGCAACTTGTTGATTTTGATCCCTGTACTTTTTGCGCGGAGGAACAGCTCTTGGTTGACTGGCGAAGGTATATGTTCCCTCCTGTTTTTGAGGCAGTACTGCAGCCATTTTTCTTTGTTTAGGTTGAACAGCTTCGAAATTTCAGCCGTCAAACCCTTTCCAAAACTTCTCCTTTAGTTGGAGAAATCCAGCTTCCCAGGAGCGAAATATTTACGTCTTGTCGCGCTTGGCAACCGCGCCATGAGGTGACTCCGCACCGAATGCTATTGAATTTTTTTTGTCGTTAAAAACATACTAATTGTCAACATTTCCCAAAGCGAGACTCGGGCCAAAGTGACTCAAGCTTATTAAATTATTCGGCTATTCAAGTCGATTGCAGTGTAGACCTACATAACCCATTACACGTATGCTCAATAGCTTTAAACATTTTTCGACACCCTTATTTGAGGGCAATAGCTTAATCGATATTCATAAAAAAATATCTCTGAAAATGTTGATACGTGCGTGTATTAATTTTAACCTACAACAAGGTAAAACAATGCAAACAGAAGAATATTTCTAATTTTCAATTTTGATTTTACAGATGGTAAGGGTCTAAATGCAAAGTGACACCTTCGGGAATGAGTGTGATGACCTAAAGCATTAAGCATAGTTTCACATCATCAACGCATAGACGAAATGGACTGAGCTATTTTGTTTTTTGAGGGGTGACATTCTGTTCTCTTTTAAGAGATGAAAAACAGTTACAACAGATCTGATTGCTTTTTTCTGATAATCAGATTATCTTGGGTTTTTGTTGCTGTTTGGTTTCTTAAGTGTTTCCTCCAGATATGATATATGTGTCCTGTCCCTATGAAAACTAAAAAAACAAATCCCAGGAACTCCCTGGATTTGAACCTCTGACAGTCTCATCAGAATCTCTAGACGGGCTCATTCCACTCGGCCATCTTATCACCCCCCCCCCTCCCTCTCTTCTTGACTATCGACACAGACAGGACTAGAAATTAGGTAAAAACTGAGAATGAATATATTCTTCTAATTCACTTTTTGCACACGTGAGATGGCTGGGAATTTTTCCAGCATGAAACAAAAATAAAGAAAAAGAGAAAGCAATGGATGTAACTGTAACAAAATGTAGCTGGCTGATGCACAATGATGAGGTTGATTGGTTAAGGTTGTACGTCACTATCGACCCTGAAAGGTTATCTTACAGCTAGGAAGTAGAAAGTAGATAAGGTTACGAGGGTAGAAGTACCGTAGAAGCAAAGACCTGATAGAAGTAGAGGCGGTCACAAGAGCTCGCCAGCCACCCATAAGCTTCCAGATAGCAAAGCTGAATTGCAATGGTTAAAGCCCCAAAAACATGATATTACTAATGGAGTGAGATTGAGCTGGCTTGATGGACTGTGAGGCGATTGTTAGTAAATCTTTACTTATTTATTTCTAAAATTGCCCTTATACTCTCGGTATTTAGTATGGTAATCACGACCGCCTTTGTGCCCAATTTGTTTGTACGTTTTAGAGAAAAAAAATATCTTGTAAATATTGCAAAGTTCGAAAACAGCTACTTGCATAAGTTACCTCCATTGGATTATTTTTCGAATATTTTTTCGGATTTATTTATCAGCAGTTAATACTAATGTACTCTCTTAGATTGAAAAGTATGTTTTGATATTGATACCACATTGCCACAAAAGCAACTCGCAAAGTAATCAATTTTATAAAGATTTTTCTGAACCAATCAGTGATTTTACAATCGTTCATGTGATTTTCAGGACAGGCAATGCCGAGGCATTCTATATTAAATAGAAATCTGAAAAATTGATACGTGGTGCTCAACGTATGATGATGAGGAGATGTAGATCGTATAAGAAACAAATATATTATTACATTACATAAGATGATATGATAAGATAAGATTAGATAATATACTTTATTGATCCACCAGAAGAGGAAATTCTGTGCCTGTTGACTTCTACACATTGCATGCATAGCTACAAGCTACAGAAAGGTTCATACATGAGTAATAATATCCTTCCTCTCCTCCCCTCTCTGCCTCTCCCTTCTTTCTCTCTCTCTCTCCCCTCTCTCTCTATCTCTCTCTTATTCTGTCTCTCTCTCTCTCTCTCTCTCTCTCTCTTTCTTCCGGGTCTCTCCACTGACTCAACTCAGTCTCTCTCTCTCTCTCTCTCTCTCTCTCTCTCTCTCTCTCTCTCTCTCTCTGTGTGTGTGTGTCTCT
>JAUKPP010190706.1:0-14232 GCA_032273245.1 Phyllaplysia taylori
GTGTGTGTGTGTGTGTGTGTGTGTGTGTGTGTGTGTGTGTGTGTGTGTGTGTGTGTGTGTGTGTGTGATCGCGCGTGTCAAGCGTCAGACGAAAAATGAATCGAGCTGGCTATCCAGGCGCCTGGCATTTTTTAGGGGAAAAGGAGGAAAAACAACAACCAATGCTCAGATATTTTGTTGGTTGTTTTACATAAGGGCGAATAGTGTAATAATGAATATAGTGGGGTGTTCGCCTCTTTGCAAAAGAGTTTAGTCAGATATTTGCTAATTATTTGGTCAGCCTGGCGTCAGTAAACTGGATCCGGATGGAGCATTTGAGTAATGATACGCTTTACTACCTGTAATTTATATTATTATTTTGCAGGTTGTTTAATCAGATTTCTCATTGAAAACAGAAATGCTTGACTTTGATCTTTCATTTTTTTAAATAATATCCGATGAAACTGTCTTACCCATCAGCAGCTAAATCGACAGAACATATTAAGCAATCTGTGTTACATAGCTAGTATCAACTCCCACTCTTTACATGAAGCTCTTTAGTGTGTTGATCAGTTGATGTATGTGTGGTGTATTAATGTATTAATCAGCGTGTGTATGGTGTGTTCATGTATGTGTGATGTGTTAATATATGTGTGGGTTTTCACGTACGTGCAATGTGTTAATGTATGTGTGGTGTGTTTATGTATGTGTAGCGTGTTCATTTTATATGTGCAATGTGTTATATGTTAATGTATGTGTGGTGTGTTGATGTATGTGTGGTGTGTTGATGCACGTGTGGTGTGTTACTGTGTATCTGTGGCGTGCTGATGTGTGTAGAGCGTAGGGCCTACGTGTGTTTTTATGGAAATGTTTGTGGAGAGGAGTTATGTTTTCGCATGCTCTGGTGTGTTGTCTGCTCCTATTTCTTTTTTACCACTGCATCGCATTTTACTGTGTAACTATTTTTCGAATCTGCTTCCTGGCGCTGAAATGTCCCGACAGTGTCGATAATCAACAAACCAAAGGAAAATACCCGCTGAGCTGTCTCGGTAGCCAGGACTCCCAAAATTCGCGTCATTTTCACCTCCGACGTCACTATACTATGACGTCACGCTCGTTTCTCATTGGCTAGCCTCGTCGGATGTAGACCAAACTGGTACACATGTGTACAAAGTAAATAAACATTTGAATGCAGTTGACCTCCGGGAGTTGTGTTTTTAGATGATCATCAGCTGTGTTAGAACAAAAATCTTTCCAAGTCTTTTCACCAGTGCGAGTGAGTGAGTGGGTATGAGCTTTAGGTTTTGAAGCAGTCGGCATTACGTGGATAAACCTGCGGATGCGCTTGGAAAGTCGAGGGGGACAAAGCGGAATGGAGTTTATTACCTACAATATTTTGTCTTAATCTAGATTTGAATATTTTCGTTGTTCATCAGTCTAGCTTTATTCTACTATAGCTGTATCGTGTAACCATTCATTCATTGCATGTCTATTGGCAAATATTGATCTGACTACCCAATTTTTTATCTGTAAAATATTTCTTATTTTATTTTCAATTTTCAGCGTTACATCGTTAGATGATCGCATCTTTTTAGTTTTTGCAAAACCCCAGATCTTCTCCATGTTTAACTTCTCTCTGTGTCATGTGACAATCTATTCTTAGCTCCCCTTGTTGTCCCAACCAGCAAGGGAATCGATACGCGCTGGGCCGAAACAAATAGACCGTCTTAACACAACACAGTTTATCGCATGCGCTAGGGCCTTTGTTCTCCCTACGAGCGCTGTGGTGTGATGGTTAGCTTCTTTGCCTGTCATGCGGAAGACGCGGGTCCGATCCCACGTGCGGCGATCTGCGGTTTTTTTTCCTGCTGGGATGTTTTACCCTCTTCTTAGCCCGGGTTGGCAGGGTTGAAGTAGTCCGTCTCTAAAATTCAGTGTTGCAGGGGGCGTAAACCTGGTAACCAAACCAAACCTTTATTCTCTCTACTCAAAATATTTGTTTTTCTTGTTGCGTGGTGTGTTTGGGTAGCGTGATCACGTTGTGTCGGTAGTCTGAAAGAATGAGCGCTGTAACGCAACAGCGAGTGGGGGTCTTTACAATTAGTTTATTATTAACACTTTGTGGTTGTTTACTCGAGGTGTTACAGCACTTTCAACACTATTAGGTCATCAATGATTGGGAATAGTAAGACAAAGAAAAAAGTAGAAACAGATAGTGCAATAAACCGTTTATTTGGATAGAATATTATAATGTATTAATACACAATATGTATGAAAAAAATGACAGTCCCTTTAAACTCCTTTTCTTAAAAGAAATTCACCATCAGAATTATTTTGCTTGAGTTGTTTTGTTGGTTGTTCCTTTTCTTTTTCTTTAATTTCTTCTTGTCAATTCTGTAGGTTGTTGGGTTTTTTTTATGGAATGGTTTTTAAACACCCCTGCATGCACCATTGTTAAAGAGGAGGGTATGTTGTTATTTTATGTCCGTATCCGATAGTTTGGGAGTCTGGGTCATGGATACTCCGTGAACAAATTCACTGTGAGCTTCTGAGGATTTGAACCTGGGACCTCCACTTTTGTGGCATAGGCTTTACTACTTAACCACAGAGATCCCACTTACTAAACTAAGTTTATATTATAGGCCTACACTTTATGAATGAATTTTGTTTTTCCCCTTGGTTTTTATGGATTTTATTTTCTCTTCATGCAGATGAAATTGCTGAGGAGTTGGTTGTCTCAGTGAGGAAAATGCGGTTCTATCACCGTTGCATCCACTATGTGATGGATTCCTTCAATGCCTTTGCCGAAGACTTCACTGATGAGCCAATCAGGCAAGCTGAAGGCGACCCAGATGGGGATCCACTAACGGTGAAGAAGTAAGTAAAGCATAGCAATATCTCAGTGTAATTTTAGTGCACTTTCTTTGGAGCTATATTTTTTACAACAATTATCGATGGGGAAGATAGCCCACATTTGAAAAAAGAAAAATAAAGACAAAAGTAGACTTCTTTTTTGCCGTGAAACATAAGTATTTTTGTGTGTGTGTGTATCTTTTTTTGTGTGAGCATGGACTGAGTAGTAGGAAAGAGAGTGAATTAAGTGTTATGCAAGATGATCTGGAGAGAGGGAATGAAGAGAATAAATGAGAGACAAAGGAAAGTGAGAGGGAGTTTTGGAGCACCTGTCATTGAAATATGACCATGCCAAATTTCTGCTCACAGATCAATAAATGTTCTGATTCTTATTCTAGAAGCATGTTGTTCATCACTGATATTTTCTCTTTTCCAGGCTGAAGGAGAATATCAAAAGATTTGGTATGTGACAATTATTGTTTTGTTGTACATGTTTTTCTCTTTAGCAATGGCAAAAAATTGCATTTATATAGCACTCTATCCTATACAAATATTATAAACTCTGAACACACCAATTAAATAACAATCAAGAAACTTTACGCAGCAAAACTAAAAAAATATACACCAGTTCAGGCATACACACAAGGAAAAACTTTCTTTGGTTTGGTTTGGTTACCAGTTTTAAGTCCCCTGCAACACTGTAAGGTAATTTAAGAGAAGGGCTACTTCGACCCGGGCTGAGAGGGAGAAAATACCCTGATCGTCCGTGCTGGGGATCGAACCGGGGCAACATAGAAGAGAAGCAGTAAACAACAAAAGACATCCACACATGCTCAAAGATTTCAACCAAAGACTCAAATGTGTTTTTAGATTAAGATGAACACTATTTGACTTCTGATTCAGTACTGATGACGAAAGTACAGTCAACTATGCTTGTATTTACCTCACTTGAGATGCTTTTCCATTAAGTTGATTGTTTTCATTTGGTACAGCCCTTACTTCATCTTTACATTTATAAACTGGTCAAGGAGAACTTAAGATGGTTATTTTTTCCACTTCACCAACAATATTAACTTACACTTAATCGACTGTATAAAAATTTACCAGCCGTTGAGTCTGTATGTGTGTGTTTCTTCCTTTAGGCACAGAGGCAAAGCCGTACCTAAACACAGTGCGAGGCATTGGAGAAATTCTGGCTTGGAAATCTCCGCCGTACACACTTATTGTCTTTGTCGTAAGTACACATACAGCCTTTTTTTTATCTGTCTTTCTCTCTCTGTTTGTGTAGGAACCCTCTCCTCTTTCTTCCTCTCTGCTCTTAATTTCTGGCAACATTGCCCTAATCACTCTCTATCTCTCTCTTTCCATCTTTCTCTCTCAGATATGATATTAGTTTAATTTGTTTAAAGTTCGTTGTTTATAGAGGCTCCAGTTTCTTTGGTTGTTTTAGCCTCAATATGATATTATATATACCTTACACCCTTCTTTTACAACAGGTATACATGTACTCCGTGTGGAAAGGCTGGTTCCTGCCTGTGCTGCTCTTCTGCCTTACATTCCGGCTCTTCATCAATTATCTGAGACACAGGTAGGTAAACTCATGGCACCTGTGGTGTAATGGTTAGGCTCTTTACTTATCACGCAGAGGATGGGTTTTTTATTCCCATGCTGGACAGGCATCTCCATCTTTCTGCTGGGATATTGTGACCCCCCTCAGCTCAGGTTGGCCCTGACAGGCAGGATCGAAGTAACCCACACCATAAAGCCAAAACCAACAAACAAACTAACCTCAACAACCCCAGGGAGTTTGTTATAAGAATCAGAATAACTTTTGTTGATCTCTGTTTAAGAAATTTGACATGGGCATGTTACAGTGACAAATCACAACACCAACAAGTGCAATATGTTATCTAACAAAATGCAGTATTAAACATACTAACTCTTTGTTTCTCTTTCACTCTTTTTCTCGCTCCCTCTCTCTTTCTGTTATCCTGTCTCTCAATATCCATGCTTGTCACTTTTCACTTGTCACTTCATTCACCCACTTTCTCTTTCCACACACTCTCTGTCTCTCTTTCTGTCTCTTGCAGTCTCTTACCAGGCTGTTCCAAAATTAATGGGAAAATGACCATAGCTCTAAAAGTCATGAATGGATTTTCAATTTTCAAACCATTCTGAAAAGCTTATGCAACGCTTTGTATGTTCCCAAATCAACAGAACCGTATGTGCACGCATTAATGATGGTAGTAGAAGAAAGATGGTTACCATGACTGAAAAGTGGTCAAAGGTAGAAGTTAGAGGTGTTATAAGATTTTTGCCTGCAAGTGGGAAAAATCCAACAAAAATTCACCTGGAATTTATTTCTACATATTATAGTAAAACTGTAATGAGTGAAAAGCAGGTCTATCAAGGATGTCGTATGTCTTGAAGATGGTCCAGGACGCGTGCTCTCTCAGTCTTCTTTGACGCACAAGAACATTTCACGTATTGAGGTTCTCATTTGTAAGGACAGACGACTAAATTTATTATTTGGTGTTTTGCTTGTGTACATTGTGCTTCCTGGTCAAACTTTAAATGCTGCCGGGTGTTTTCAAACACTGGATGGACTAATAGAAATCCTGCATCGAAAAACACCAGGCCACTATTGAGGAAGGGCATCATGCACCATGACAGTGACACTCAGCAATATACAGCACAACTGACAAAGGACGGATTCCGGGGATATAATTTCGGGGGTTACTCCACACCCGCCACACAGTCCATGCCTTGTTCCTTCAGACTTTCACTTGTTTGGACCACTTAAACAAGATCTGTCAGAACAGAGCTTCACCAAAGACGAAGATCTCATTGGAGAAGTGTAGAATTGGCTTCATTCTCTTGACGCAAATTTCTTGATGGAGGGTGTATATTTCCTTGTGTAACTTTGGCAAAAATACACAAATTTTTATTAAAATTATGTTGAATAGTAGATACATTTGTGAGTACTTTATGTTGAAATTTCATTGTGAGCCAACAAGAACATTTAAAGTTATGGCTATTTTCATGTTAATCTTGGGACATCCGTTGTACATGCACTCACAAGCACTTCTTTCTCCCTGTTTTTATTTTTTGTTGAGATTTTTTTTATTTACTCTAATATAATTGTGGGTGGGCGTTCTTGTGTAGTCTGCTCTTTCTCATTCAGGCATTCCTTGTAAGCGTTACTTTTGTTGTAATCTATTACCTGGTGCTGCAATGACCCTGCAGTGTTTCTAGTGCCAATTTGAGATTTGAATGATGAAGTCCATGTAAGAAGCTCATGTTCTTTTCTGTGATTTCCCCAGGGGCTGGAACGTCCACTTCAACTTCTTCGAGACTGCAGAGGAAGCGAAGGTACGAAATGTGTCAAAATTGTAATATAGTGTCTTGTGATTTTGCAAAAGATAAAGTTTTAAGTTTTTGTATGTTCAAGATTTTTCTCATTTTTGGGATGTGTGCGTCGTTGATCATTTAGTAAAACTAATTTTGATGTTAGAGGCATCAAGTATGAAAGAAGAACATGTGTTTATTTATAGTCATGGTTAAACATGTGTGAAACTTGAAGCATAAATATCACACGCCTTTCATTCTTTTTTCTAGGAAGCAGAGGAGAAGGACATGGGGATGTCAGACAAGCTGAACCTGGTCATGCAAGTCGCCCGGAAAGTCCAAAACCTTCTAGGCGAGGTGGCTGACAGTCTTGAAAAGATCAAAAGGTAAGTGCATGCCTCAGAGATAGTGCCACAAGAATTGCTGCACAAGTGCAGAGGCAAGCTTTAACGCAACCATCATGATCCGAGGCAGGTTCTATTATGGGCTATAGGAAGAAAAAAATAGAAAAGTTTCTCTATATATCGTGTTCTTTCTTACTTTCTATATGGGCCATGGAAAAGCCATAAGCTCGCGCCCCTTTTGAATGCAGGCTTGCCAATTGTTCCCATTTTTTTCAGGAATGTCCCAAAATCGTGCCATTGGTCCCCAAGTCCTGAAAAGGAATAGATTGTCCTGAAATAAACCTTGCGCGGTGAAGAGTACATTGATGTAGCCGTCTGAAAAATGAAACATTCAAATTAACCTAATGCTTTGTACATTGTTGAGTGAATATTGGTGAGTAGACTAAATCTGATATAGGCTTAGTTACTGTTCTAAGCTGTTTATATAATAATATTACATCACTGTATTTAACTATCACGTGCCCCTGGATTTTCCCTAATTTGCGAATGCTCTTGCTCGCCCGCTCAGTGGCGGCCATATTTTACAAAGGTGCATAATATTCCTATGCCTGTGTAATCGCTTTACTTTTGGTATCACTTTATGGTGCAGGTCATACAACTTCTCCCTGCGGGCACAGGGTCTGTGGTGTAGTGGTTAGCCTCTTCGCTTATCACGCGGAAGACTGCAGTTTGATGATCCCATTTGGGGATGATCTGCCTTTTTCTGCTGAGATTCTCACCCCTCTCATACCGGGTTGACCCCGGCAGGCAGGATCCAAGTAGCCTGTCTTTTAAGTGACCTAAGACCTTACAGTCTTGCGGGGAATGTAAAAGTGGTTACCAAGCCAAAAAATCCCCGTGGCCCAGGATAAACACCAATAATTTTTTTATTCTTTACACAATATTGTACGCCAAGGCAAATACTTTTAAATATCTCAGCTCAGCCCGACAAAAACGCAAACATAGTGTTCTGTCACACAACCCTTTGTACACAGTAGAACGTAGGTATTACGCACCTTCTTAAAATGTATACTTGGCTCTGACATATACTTTCTAAAGACCCAAGTCCCATTTGATATTTTTACTCTTTACATGCAATGTCTAAAATGTATACTTTTTACATAGTTTTCGCTTTTACGTTCACTTTTCAAAGAATTTGTTGATCAAAACTTTTTCAACGTACATGTTGGCGAATCATGGTTTTTGTAGAAAAAAATAAAATGACAAGAGACGCTAGTTTTACAGTACTCACGATTGACAAAGTAATCAACGTTTCTCTTATCACAACTTCATCAGCAAGATTTTGTTCTCTGTACACATGTGTTGGCTTATACGTACCTCGGCTAAGATGTTTGAAATTTTGGGTGTTAATGAACCCATTATTTCATTTAGATTCACATTTATTTTAACCCATACCCTAACCCTTCATATTTTCATCCTTGTGAAAAGTTCACTGACGAGACACAATTTCTCTCCACAGTTTATTCACGTGGCGACACCCAGAGGCCAGTCGCCAGTTGTTCCTGGCCATCTTTGCCGCCTTTGTCACCTCGTGCATCCTGCCCACACCGCTGCTCTTGTTCTATGCAGGTCAGTACCTCAGGCCTCTTCGATAGTTGTAATGGAAGGTTACATTTTATGTAAAGTGAAATTTTTTTTTACATTTCTTTAAATTGAATTTCCTCACATGACCTTACAAGGGGCATAGCCAAAGCCAAGAAAACCAAACACATTCTGCACTTTACTTGAAACCTTGGGATGTTTTTCTTATTTTAGATGATATTGCCTCTCTCTCTTTTGCTCTTTCTCTCTCTCTCTCTCTCTCCCTCTCTCTCTCTCTCTCTCTCTGTTTCACTTTCTTTCTTTCTTTTTCTCACTCTACTGCCCCTCATCAATGTATATGCCCCTATGTATTCCAGTGCTTTGCCTGACCGTTACTATTTGTCATTGATATCATCTTCACTTTCCTCATTTTCTCTCTCTCTCTCTCTCTCTCTCTCTCTCTCTCTCAACCTCTCTACTTCCCTCATCAAAGCATCTGTCCCTATATGTTTCAGGACTTTACCTGGGTATCAAACTCTTCATTATCGACTACATCTTCAACCGATTCCCACGAGTCAAACGCAAGTACGACTCAACCTACAGGATGTGGGAGGAGCTACCCACGGATGTCGAGTTTGAGCGCAGATATGTCAAGAGTGAAATTGACAAGGTTTGTGTATTGGCAGAGGATGAAATCTGCGATTCTATGGAATACCCAGAGCTCATAAGTTATGTGTCAATTGCTCTCTATTTCTCCACAATATGAAGGCCTATAGTACTAACTTTGAAACACTTCTGTGGCTCCAGGTGTGTCCTTTGGTTTTTGGGGATTTTTATTTTTTTTATGTCCTTTGTGATTTGTATCATACTTAAGATGTAATGATTCTCAATGCGCAATACAATCACAGTTTCAGGAATATCTATATTTTAAAAATATCGTAAAGCCTTTTTGCATAGAAGTAATTCTGGTAGGCTTACATGACTTTGCTATGTTAGTCTAGTCTCCATCTTTAAATGAGCATACCTGCACTGTGGTGTAATGGTTAAGCTCTTTGCCTATCATACCGAAGACCTGATTCCATCCTGCACTTGGCAATCTGGGTTTTTTTTCTGCTGGGATTTTTTCTTTCTCAGCCCGGGTTGGCCCTCTATGTAATATTTTTTCTTCAATCAATCAAGTCGGCAGTATCTGAAGATGTGCGTCTTTCCCTTTTTATCCCCCTCAGTACATCTTACCTAACGGTCAGGAGAAGGTTGACCCGCATCTGGACGCTAAAAGTGACCATGTGTCTATGGATGACCGAACATTCTGTGAGCTGTTCTCTCTACCAGAGTCAGAATGCCCACTCTCAGGTAAGCTCAGGCTGTTTCGTTGTATCTGGTTTCATTTTGCTTTTTGCACCCCTTTGCAGAGCAGCCAACCCTCAGATTTTATCATTAGTCTCACGACATTCGCATGAAGCTCCTGCTCTCACAAAAAATTTTGAACTCTCACAATGTTTATACTTACTTTATGCTGGTAAGCAAAAGATTGTAACTGCAATGAACTTTTTCGGCCCGGGCTCTTTGGGATCATTCCGTTGACTAAACCTAGGCTGGTGATAATTATTTATTTCCCTTAAAAGTGAAATTTTCTTATAGTTATCTCTAAGTAAACACCCTGAAGTTTGTGGCCTCAGTTATTTTCCTACTCTTCATTCAATATTACTAAAGTTTCATAAAGAGGGTTGGCAACTCTACATGCAGTGTGTGTGTGTGTGTGTGTGTGTGAGAGAGAGAGAGAGAGAGAGAGAGAGAGAGGGGAATGCTATTTTTAGTGTCAAGGATAGCTCTATTGTGACAATTTCCTTGTGCATGCAGTGTGTGTGTGTGTCAGACAGAGGAATGCTATTTTTAGTGTCAGGGATAACTCTATTGTGACAATTTCCTTGTGTGTGTCTGCCAGGCTGGCATGGCGGTCGGAGGTGCACCCTCATCAACCGTGAGAAATCTCTGACGGCAGCATTCAAGAATGGAAAGCTTTACCTCACACACAGGTCAGTCTTAAGCTGAGACGGTCAGTTGCATGTTTATAGTTAATCTTTGTAATCATTAAAGTATTATTTCCCGTATGACCATGAATGTCTTTGTTACCACCATCATTGTAAAATGAATTTCCGTACGGGGACGAATCAAGTCGACTTTTCTTTTTATTTTATTTTTTCATTTATATTGATTTCAATCCAACTGCTTGTATGAGTTTTTGTCTTTCTTCTTAGTATGACGTCATAGCCATGGGTGGTTGGCAGGTGCTCTGATGTGGTCTGCTTCTTCTCCTTCTTTCGTAATGTTGCTATTCCTTCTAATCTATTTCCTGGCACTGAAATTAATTTAAACTGTCGATAGTGCCATGAAACCTCAATAAAACAAACAAAACAAGATGCTAATAATATACTCTAGCCAAAACTAATAGAAAAGTACCAAAGTGTCAGTTAAACAGTTGTTAGAATCTCACATAATAATATATACCTTTTTTTCTCTCATCTCCTCTCCCCCTTCCCCTCCTGGTGTATAGTTTCCTGTGCTTTGAGAGAACCAAGATGCCTTCACCTAAGAATATTGTCATTCCCCTGGCCGACATCGCTAGACTAGAGAAGGTGAGTCATCAGTTGCGTCTCTCTGCTCATTGTGGGCATTCTGGTGGTTTGCTCTTGTTGATCAGGCAAATTTTTGTGGAGCAAATGTATGGCATTTTACTTTTCAGCCAGTGTGAAAAAATATTTTGCTGATGTTAAATTAAGGGTGTTTTTCTAAAACTCTGTATTTGCACTTTCGTAGGTTGGTTTTAGTTGGGATTTTACGTCCCAATCGACTATAATGTCATTTTGGTGCCGAGATCCATACAAAAGTAGCCTATTTGGGTAAGAATTAATTTTGAATTTTGTCCAGGCAGCGGCCTAATAGGCCTACTCTTTTCAATTTTCAACTGCCAAGGGGTCACTAATGTGCGCAACATGCAAAGGGGTCTCCGAGATTTTCGTCTTTATCCGAGAAGATGAGATGTTTTGATCTCAACTACCCTAAGATCAGGGGTGCGGCTAAAAGGAAAGAAAGAAAAGAAGAGGGGCAAGGAGTAGGAGGAGACTAGGATGAGTGTGAGAGGAATAGCCAGTCAGTTGAAAGGGTAGACAAGGCATAGAAGGAAAAGAAATTAATTGGGGATAACATCCCGGCACTTGAACCCGGGTCAATTGGCCTGAGAGGCAAACACCATAACATCTAGACCACGAGAGCCTCAGCACTTTCTTTGGAAATACAGTTAGCACCACTAGAGGTGTCTTTATCTTACAGACTTTTTTCCTCAAAGCTTGTAGAACTCTAGAAAATATTTTGCTATGCGAGAAGTTTATTACGCCAGCGAAAAGGCTGATTTTCTCAGAACTTCCCAGAATGCAAATACTGAGGTTTGGAAAAACACTCTTCATATTGTTTGATGACATCTGTGGTGTATCAGTTAGTCTCTTCACCTATCATGCAGTAGAAGAGAGTATCAGGCCCGTGTGGAGCATGTTTTTTAATCAAGTATCTCCAATTTTCTTGTTTTGGTTTGGTTACTAGTTTTACGTCCCCTGCAACACTGTAATGTAATTTAAGAGATGGGCTACTTTGACCCTTCTTGTCAGGGCCAAATTAATCCCTACCCAAAAAATTATTTGGAATGGTTCTGGGCGCCGATATTACCTCATAGAGTCGATGGAGCCGTAAAACCCTAACCAAACAAACAAGGGCCATCGTTGGCTGAAAAGGGAAAAAATCCCAGCAGAAAAAGACAGATCGTCCACGTGTGGGATGGAATTCTTCCCTTCCGCATGACAGGCGGAGAGCCTAACCATTACACCACAGCACAGGTTCCGTTCTCTGTTAGGATGTAGTTTCCCTCTCAGCCAACTGACGTCTGAGGTGTAATGCCACATGGTTAGCCTCTTCGTTCATCACACAGAGGATGGCTTGATTTTTGGTTTAGTTACGATTTACCCCTGCAACATTGTCAAGTCGTCTACGAGGCAGGGTACTTCAACCCTGACTATCAGGGCCAATTCAGGCTGAAATGGAAAATATCCCAGCAGAGGATGGTTTTTCAATCCCCAAGACTGCCAGCTTTATCAAACAAGCATGGACAGAAGTCTGAGGCAGGGAACACTGAAAAAAAAAGTCTTTTGACATAAATACACCCAGCGAAAAAGGACCTCAATGGGCAATGCATAGACATAACACAGATAGAATGACCCTCAAGGGAAAACCCCCCACAATATTACCAAGAGGCTAAAACAGCCAAAGATGTTGGCGCCTCTGTAAACAACTAACTTCGAACTAACTCACTCTTACAACCGTTTTTCTCTGTTCCCCAGGCCAAACCGTATTCCTGGATGCCTGGTGGTGGGATGGCGATAGAGATTAGTGTTGTTGGGAATGAGAAAGTAAGTTATACTCCTGCCTTCTCTAACACATTATCTTTTTTTTTCTTTTCTCACCATTTTCTCTCTTTCTCCCTTCTCTATCTCTCTTTTACCCCCGCCTCCACCCACCCTCTTGCTCAGCTAGCTTAGATACCACTGTCCTCAACCCTTTGTCAGAGTAGAAGGTTGGAGATGATATAAGTCAACTGTGGATGCCGACGATGCAGCCCCCAGAAACATTTGAGATGGAATATGTAGCTCCTAGGAAGCCATACTGATAGAGAATGCGGAGCATGGCTTGGATGAAAATTCTTACATAGCTTGCTGAATTAAGATATCGTATGTCACAGAATATGAGTAGTGATGTGCAGTCATGGATGGCATAACTGCCTCTTAATGTGCTTTGTCCCCTCGTGGCATGTATGGTATGGCTTGAGTATGTGCAACTGGTGGCCTTTTCCCATACGACGGAATTCACAGAAGTTGGTGACAATAGTTCAGTCCCTTACTCGCTATTTATGCTAGAAAGACCCAGATCTGCCCCCTCTTTTCAGGAAATCCCACTGTTGTTTCTGTTTTTATTGAGTGTGGAATAGCTCTATTTGCCATTCCTGAGTCACACACATACTCCCTTCCAATCATCTGGCTCCATTTCTTCTTTTGGGCAATAGAAATACGTATATCAAGACAAAAAGCTTTCTCGTCTGTTTAAAAGTCATCAATCACTGTGCGCTATAAATATATTGCTCTGAAAAGTTCCGTTTTAAGATTTCTTTTAAAAGATTTAAAGTTCTTGCTATTCCGGGTCGTGCTTGAGAGAGTGTTCACTCAGGGGCTGCATTTGAAAAAGATCTTTCCTCAAAATGAGTGGATAAAAGGCGAGTGTTCAGCAAAACAGAACCAGATGACGACCTCAAAGCACGGCCGGGCTGATATATCTCTACAAGATCTTGCAAATAAGATGGTGCTAATTTGTGTAAACATTTATAAGTATAACATGCAAGTTTAAAATTCATTTGCCTTTCAACTGGCAGCCAATGTAACTCTTTCAGAATATCCTTCGACTCAGTATCTTTTGCTGTTTTGTTTTGTGTGTTTTGCCGTTGGGCTTAGGCTGATTAAGAAAAGGCAAATTTTTAAAATTCTTCCCTGGAATAACATTAAATGAAGCAGTGATACCTTTGGTGAAGCAGAATGGAATCCTGTAAATGAGCTTGACCTCCTCGTTTTCAAGTTTAAGTAGATAAATCTGTCAATTTGAGCAGCATAAATTGTAGTAGTAGTAGTAAGGAGTGGGTTATTTATAAAGGCGCCAGCCTCAGCTATTTTAGCCTCTTCTTGTTTTGTTTTTTACTCAAGCACTCAATCAGGCTTAAGCTTCCCTGAGGGTTACCATTTGCGTTAATGCAGCACTTCGCTGTCACGAAAATGCCCATCAGGCAATTTGTTTTTGTTGTAAAAAAAAAAACAACCCAAGACCCCCCCCCACCCCCCCCCCCCCCTAAAAAAAATAATAGAAAAATAAAAAATATTTAAAAAATATAATAAATTTTTGTTTTAAAAAGCACAAAAAAAAAACCCAACCCCCTAACAACAAACAAACCCAAAATAATATATAAAAAAAAAAAGAAGAAAAAATCCCCCAAAACCCCCCCGGCCCCCCCCCACCCCCCACCCCAACCCCCCACCCC
>JAUKPP010190928.1:372-22657 GCA_032273245.1 Phyllaplysia taylori
ATTTTGCCAAGCAACTTTCTTGTTTGTCAAAAAGTAAGGGAAAGAAAAGAAAAAAAAGACACACAATATTGAATAAGGTGTGTACACTCTAAGAGTTGATAAAAAAGACATAATATGTCCCAATGGAAGCTATTTACAAAACCGTATGTCAGCTCCACTCAAGGGTCAGCCACTCGAAACCAAATCAAGGACCCAACCCCAGAAATCACCCCTGCCCAGAGCTGTTGTTAAAATATGAATATTAGTAGACAAATCATATTCTGTAGGCTCACCTCTGACAATAATATAATCGAGATCAATCAGTACCAAAAAATACCTTCTCCCATATCTTTCTTTTTAAAAAAGAGCTGAAACTACTATGCTAAAAGGAAATAGATCCTATCGATGCCAATCTATCATAATCATGGCAAATAATGTTATGATACGCAGACCGGCTCAATCTTTGCCACGATCGTTCTGCGGAGTAGCCACTACGAGTTATGGACATAATGTTGTATTTGCTATCTTGCCAGTATCTATGACATATCGCAAGGGAAACAGGTGTCTGTGTTTGCCATCACAAGTACGAGATCTATTTCTGAACCCCGCCCTGTGATTTGTAGACGGGAAGATTATTTAAAGAAAAAAAATGTCCGAAGGTACCAGATGTTCCGTGTGATGGTTCAATCATCGATGTGTTCAGATGATGATTTTGAGTGGAGGGGAGGGGAAAGGGGGGGGGGGGGGGGGCGCAAGTATTTCTATTTTTACATTTACAAGTATTTTGTAACAGTCATGTCTGTCCTGAAACTGTACACAATGCAATCTTGTTCGGGTTTGTGAGCGCACTAAACTGATGAAAACTATAAATTTCTTATTTTCATGACACTTCTGTTTATTTACGAGACATGACCTGTAGCTATTTCTTTTTAATAGGACTCCCTAAATTTCTCTTTGAAATTTCCCCGATCTTTCTATCCTTGCTCCACCCTCTTTCCCTACGAGATAAATGTAGTAAGTACCGGTAACTCGTGTACGATGTAAGCAAGGGCTAACTGTTTACCTACCGTGTCTTACCTCCCCTCATGTCCTAAGCCCTAGCCACTCAGGTCGCTTGCTGAGTGATGCGAGGTTTTTATCTAACCGCCCGGACATTTTACACTCGCTAATCGCCTTTTGTTTTTGCCTTCCTCAGATCTTGTGTCAACACTGGCCTTCCGCGGAGACGGGTGAGAGAGGGATACCCGACTACATACCCGGCCACGTACCCGAGCAGATAGCGCCGAGCATCTCCCTGGCCCTCACTGTCAACTAGGATATATACACACGCACGCGGCGATCTTCTACTCTCCTGGGGAGACCACTCAAAACTTCTGTAGATTTACCAACGTTTTAAGTGTCTTCAAAGTATTTCTTTCGTCTCTTGAGTTGAAACATCTCAAGTTGAGACTGGTCTTCAAACTTTCTCGCTGGAAAAGACGGACAGCATCATACGTACTGACAAGAAGGTCTGGAAAGAAATAGTAGAGGAAATTTTGCGTCCTCTTTTTATGAAATTTCATCACCATCGCCGCTAGCACGTACTGAAGTTGCCAGTAAGGAAAAGACTTGTGATAAGAAAATACATAAAACTGAAAGAGGAAAACCGCTAGACACATTCCAGACACTGTAGCATTGTGGACTGTTGATACTTTTGAGAATAGGATTACTGTCTACAGCGATAAAACTTTGACGACTAGTACTGAAAGGCTCAACTTGAAGACATTGAAATATTTCAAGCACTTCTGGAAAAATTAACCAGGTCCCTCTGTATTTGTCTATACTTTTGAAGCTGCGATTCACAACACATGAAAACTCCAGGAGAAACAGGCCCATTGACGCGTCTATTTGTCCCACTGGATTCTCCTTTCTGTCTATGAAAGAGTTGAAGAGATACAGAGGATAGTCTTTGTGTTTGATACATTTTTCCCCAGCTTGACGGTTGCTACCCTTGCCTACCCTCTGAACACAGATAATTGATCGTTTGATATTTACACAACCTTCAACATTTGAAGCTTTTTATCGGAGCTGGACACTGTATCCTTTATCCTCCACGGGAGACAATCCAAGAGTAAATAGTTCCTATGTCTTGAGGAGTTAACAGAAGACAACTTTAACCCCATACGCGAATAGTTTTCAATTGGCCTATTGATACAGGTCATTGATACAGAAATCATTTACTTCCCGCAAGCAAAAGACGAGAACTTCATTTGACAACCTTGACTTCGTGCGTGGATAAATTTAAACAAGGTCCGCTGACAAAGAGGAACAAAAGCTTGACGAGACGGATCATTCCGCTTCCTCCCTATCATTATCAAAGACCTTACTTTGCCTCGCGAACCTGTGTGAACTCTGTTTGAAAAACGACGACAAGATATTGTCCAGCTTGAGGCTCCCAGCAGTGGTTCATCGCTACTTCAAACAAAAACGAACAGCGGCAGCCTCTCAAACAATTCGTTTGTTTGTTTTCATTCTCCGGCCACAAACAAAGCGCGAAGCTCGAGGAAGGTGTCGCTCACAACTTGTGAGGATCTTAACAAGAGGATTTGGTAGTGGGCAAACCAGATGCGGGTTGCCTCAGTGGCTTAACACGCTAAGATTAGCGGATTGGAACGCGCGGGTCTAGATCGGAATTCTAGTTATCTGGAGGCGAGAACTTCAAGGCGCAAACCTCAAGCTAGGAGGTACAGTAGGACAGTCGTCAGTGGTGAGAAAACACCGGTGCTCCTAATTCGCGCAGTCGGAGTGACGGACAAGACAACTCAGCGATCAGTAAGCCGAAAAACAATTGGATTTACGGGAGCGCTGTTTATAAGTTGGACGAAAACGAACTTGGGTTTCACTTGAGCAGTGTGTGAAAGCCGAGCTCTCAGCTCTTGATGATTTCTAAAGTTTAGGAGCATTTGGACATTTATATTTCGTATTCTTATACACAAGGAAAGTAAGAAGTGCATTTTTTCAAAGCCTGGCGCGAGGATATAGAGTTTTCTTTATCTCCCGACCCACATTTCTACGATCGGATTACTGTGCTTCATCCGCGGGCTTCTCTCGCCTGATTACGTCCCCGAATCAGGGATCAATTGATGAATCAGCGAGTGGAAGCCAAAAGACAATTGTGAGAAGTCGGAGAGAATCGGCCAGCCGTTCGGAAAAGACAGACGACGCGGCAAATGAAGCTTTACGTTGTGTGCCCTCACGCGGAAACATTGTGTCAATGAGCGACTCCGGAAGCGAAAGATACTGACAGGCCGAATTGTTCCCCTTGATAAACTTAAGCATGGCTGTCACGTCGTTATATCCTGCCATAATTCTTCTCGCAATCTTCGCCTTGACTTCATCTCAAGCACCTGATGTGGAATTCTCAATCAGGGAAGAACTTCCTATAGGTGTACCAGTAGGAAATATCTCGACACTGGACAATTTGTTCCCTGGACTGACCGCTAGCGAAAGGCAATCTCTTCAGTATGGTATTCTTAATCAAGCCACGGCGCCTGGTTCGTTGTTTAATATCACAAGGCGAGGAGGGGTCATCTCTGTGGCCAACCGAGTGGACCGTGAACATCTCTGTCTGGTCAGCAGTGACTGCATTCTGAGGGTCAACATTTTGGTATCATCCCAAATCCCAGCACAGATTGACTCTAAAGTCGTCACAGCTCTCTTTAACGTAGAAGACATTAATGATAACGATCCAGAGTTTGAGAGAGACAGAGTCGTGTTGAAAGTCACTGAGAGAAATTCTGTTGATTCTGTGCTGAAAATTAGCGGAGCGAACGATAAAGATTTTAAGGATGAGTTTAATGTAAAGAACTACACTATGGATAAGTTCAAGGATATTTTCGAACTGACCGCCTCCCAAACTCTGGATGGTAGCTCCGAGATTGATCTGAAACTCCTCCGCTCGCTGGACAGAGAGGAAACAGCTCAGTATGACTTCACTGTCACAGCTTACGATGGCGGTTCCCCGGCCAGGACAGCTCAGCTCAAGGTCACCGTAGAGGTCACTGACCAGAATGATAACGAGCCTGTGTTCCTGAACGACACTTACAGCGTGACCATTGACGGGAAACTGACCCCCGGGTACGTCATCCTTCAGGTGTCCGCTATTGATGCTGATGAGGGTGACAACTCCAAGATCAGTTATGACTTCAGCAATATCCAAAAACCTATGCTTGAGAACACCTTCCACATCAATTCTACCAGTGGTGAGATCTCTGTGGTAGGACCGCTCAGGACAGGGGTTACAGAGTTCATCGTAGAGGCTCAGGACGCCGGAAGTCCCAGACAGAAAGCTCAGAGTACAGTGAGGATCAACGTGATCAGCACGGGTAACATCGCGCCTCGTATCGCCATCACAACGCTAGGGACAAACCCCGAGCTTAACGTCGTGTCCGTCACAGAACCAGCGGGCCGAGGGCATTTTGTGGCCTTTGTTGACGTCATTGATGATGACGGGGATATTGCAGACGTCGCCTGCGACATTGGGAGTCAGGTGTTCCGTATGGAGCGGATCGCTAACAAAGGTTATAAGATTGTTCTCCAGGGAGAGGTAGACAGGGAAAAGCAAGATTCCTACAACCTGTCCGTCGTGTGTGTGGACAGTGGTCAACCTCCTCTGAACGCAACTGCCAATTTTGTCGTACGGATTGAGGACAGCAATGACAATGCTCCAGAGTTTTCCCAGCCTCTGTATTCTCGCACGATGCGTGAGGGGAACAAGACGCGAGAGTTCGTGGTGCAGGTCAGTGCTTCAGACAAAGACATCGGCGCCAACGGAGCTGTGAGATATAGCATCGATCCCAACTACACTCGGTATTTCAGTATCGACCAATCAGGACAAATTTTCGCCGTTGGAATTTTAGACAGAGAGACAACCCCAGTAATCACTTTCAAAGTAATCGCGACAGATTTGGGTACACCTAAACCTTTACAAGGCACGGCAGAAGTAACCGTGGAATTAAAAGATGTAAACGACAATACGCCCATGTTTGAGAAAACGATATTCAGAATCAGAACATTAGAAGAAGTCGAAGGTTTGAGAATCATAGAAAATCTCAAAGCTGAGGACAAAGACACTGGTGTAAACGCCGAGCTCGAGTTTTTCTTCAGTCGATACTTGGACGGAGCTGACGGATCGTTTACCGTGCTGAAGAACGGATCGATACTGAGCGCGAATAAGCTGGACCGTGAGGATCGCGTCAACTACACGTTTTCTGTGGTGGTCAGAGACAAAGGCTACCCGCCCCTCATGTCCACGGCTACCGTGGTGGTCGAAGTAGTGGACATTAATGACAACAGTCCAAGCATCCTCTTCCCCAAGTCTCAAAACCACAGCATTCTCTTCACCAGCTACCCTGAGACCGGTGTCGTGTTGAGCAAGATCATCGCTTACGATGACGACGCTGGCGAGAACGGAAGTCTCAAATACACCATCGTATCAGGAAATGAGGACAGAGCTTTCGAGATTTCGGAAAACACTGGAGAAATCAAAATCACGCATTCCTCTAGGGTAAAGAACAACAAGAAATATAACGTTGGTTTCGTAGTGTCTGACAGAGGAATGCCTCCCAAATTCAACACGACAACGCTGAAGATAGAATTCCGTTTCGATAACAACTCCAAAGCTCTTGTACCAGGGGACAAACAAGAAGACTACATCATCATCGTCGCTGTCGTTGCTGCTGTCACCGTCGTCTTCTCCACCCTCATCATCGTCGCCATCTGTATCGTCTTCCAGAAAGATCGACAAAGCCGGCCCAAATCCAGCCCTAAAGCAGCGTTCCACAACCTTCACATGCCAGAAAACATGAGTGATGACGAAAAAGTGCACCAGACACCGCAGGACATCTCGGCGTCTGACCACCAGCAGTACTCCCTGAACGACCTCTCCACCCCGCCCCCGGGCTATCAGGACATTGAGAAAAACCAAGAGGACAGCAAATTCTATCACACAAAAGCCTCATACCCAGACTCACAAGGTCCTAACCAAAAAGGAAAAGCTGTCAGTTTCAGTCTGGACCAAAATGAAATGTCGTCATCCAAACCACGGCACTCCTCCCCTCGAGAGGAGACCCCGCCCCTATCAACATTTGGCCCCGCCCCCAGTGGGCGTGTCATGGACGAGATGATGTTCCACCAGAGGTCAGCCTTGTCGCGACAGGTCAGTGGTGTGAAGTACTCACCCGTCAGCACGCGTGTGCATGTAGGTACCCACGTCATATTTACACGTGTATATGGCATGCACCCCGTAACCTTCTCTGATGACGTTGTACCCTGCATGGTTTTCTAACCTTTCCTGTACATTCCACTGCACACACTCATGAGCATTTCAGCACCCATTTGCATGTTGGCAGTAACGTTGTATCAACACGCACATCGCATGCATTTTGCAACCCCCTTTCTCTCTATAACACGTATGATTTTCTTACTTCCCTTTAATCCTTTCGTCATTCATACAAAGAGTTACAGTACTCACGTTCATGTAAATACCCACGTATATTTACATGTACATCGTATGCTTCCCGTAACCCTCTTTCTCACTGTACCCCGTATATAGCTTTCTTACTCTCCTTTACCCTTCCATCATTTATAAGAAAAAAAACTGTTACAGTACGCACGTGCATGAGATACCCACGCCAGATTCATACGTACATTGCATGAATCTTTCTCCCCTCTGTTACCATGTACCATGTGTGAATTTCTAACCTCTCCTGTATCCTTCCATTGCTCTGACATAAAGGTACAAGCATTACAGTAATCTTGTGCCTGTGTGTACTCACGTCATATTTACACACACATGTACATGTAGATCTACACCGCCCGCATCCTGCAATACCTCTTTTATCTCTGTACCCTGCCTGTATGGCTTTCTAACCTCTCCTGTATCAATCCATTCCTTTTGCATAAATGTAAGCTACAAGACAAGCATTTTAGTACTCATTTCCATGTAGGTAGTCACCTAAAATCTACAATCAATGCAGAAATCTACATGTCAATCACGTAACAATCTGGTCCATTCGTGCACAAAAACACACACAAAGAACACCGACAACAATATTACCATAACACGAGACAAAAAGAGCCAGTTAGTTTTCCTCCCGTCCCACTAAAGCACACAAATGTCCCCTCCCCATGATCCCAGAGCTCCCATAGTCGCGGCCAATTCCCCAATAGCTCGTCACATAACAGCATTAGCGGCAGATTTACGTCACATTTCGCCCGCTATGCCCCTGTCTTCTTCCCACAGTTCGTGATCCATGACATTGCCTTCTCGTCTCAGGGGGACTTTTTTCTTTTTCAGTTCCACGCTTAGTTTTTGGGTGATTTTTTCTTGTTGTTTGTTGTTTTTCGTCACAATTCTTACCCAGTGTTTTTAAAGGAACTAGTCGCCCACCCCCTCCTGTTTTGCCCAACCTTCTCCTTTAATCATAGTCCCTACTAACCGGTCTCGAAACACCACGCCCACCCCTTCCCTAGTAAATGAAAAAAAAAAGAAAAGTAACAAATATAACAACAATAACAACAACAACAACAACAACAACAACACAGAAAAGAAAATCTTGGCCCCAGTGTCATTCCATTCCTTTGCTTTTCTTGGAAAACATCACTGGTATACAATGACTTTATGTACCTAGATCTAGTTAAAATGTTGGGTTTGTCTTGATTTAGTAAGGGTTGCCGTGAGACTTTCTATGGCTTCTTATCCTTTGCTACAATTTATATTGGTGATACTAAATTTAGACATTTGGCCAGTTAGTTGATGTGCTCCCTTCGAATGTCTAACCAGCAAACTTTTTGTTAAATGCCTTTTCATCCATTTAATAATAAGTAGGCCTATCTTTTCCCTATATGCCCCTTCCCACTCTCCGTCAATCTCCCTCTCCTTCTTTCTTTCTCCTGCTCTCTCTCTCTCTCTCTCTCTCTCTCTCTCTCTCTCTCCCTCTCTCTCTCTCTCTCTACTTTCCTTTTTCCTTCTCCCCTTCTCCCTCCGTTTCTTGCTTTTTCCTTTTATTCCCTGCTCCGATTTTCCCTCCTTTGATCTATATTCCTGCTCTGTTCTACATGGACCCGTCTATTTTTCTTAGCCTCTGGATGCCCCGTGTCCTTGATTTAGCCACAAACCAGATTCTCTAGGCCTACCCATCCCTGCAGCTAAATCTGTCAGAATCACTTAAATCTCAAGCTCGGCAGGAACAAAGAAAAAGAAAGAAAGAAAAAATGTCCTCCCTTCTCCATGTCATAATTCTTCCCGTTTTTCCCCCCAATTTCCCTTCCTTTTCTTCTTTTTTTTTTTTTAGTTAATCCTATTTTGTTTCCCTTTCATGTCTTGCGTTGAGCCCCACCCAATCCCAGCGCCATATCCTCCTAGTCGTTTCTGTCAGAATGACTTAAACTCACATCGTCTGCGCAACATTTTATGCCGCCGTGAACGGTGGGCTGGTAATTATGCATTAGGCGCGTCATCAAGGGCGAATCGTCTGCTAGCCCGGCCGCCATTACAGGCGCCATCTCACACGTCATTACGTCTTTCCGGGATCGTAAACTTTATCTTCTGCATCTTGGCCGTCGCTTCTGTATCTTCTCTGTGAGTGTCTGATCAATGTTGCCGTGAGTTGTGGGCACTGGGTCCGTGAGGTTCATTGGCTCTTTCTGGTTTTGGTCTTCCTGTTCTGTTTCTGTTTTTCCTTCTATTTTCTTTTATGTCTTTGTTTGTTTGTTGCTTTGTTCTTTCCTCTCTTACCTCTTTTTTTCTTCCTCTACCTCTCTCTCTCTCACTCTCTCTCTCTCTTTCCTCAATCTCGCTCTATTTTTCTCTCGCGCCCTCTATCTCCATCCCTGCCTCTCTCGCCCCCCCCCCCGCCCCATTTCAACCTCTTTCTTTCTCTCTCTCTATCTGCCCCATCTTTTCTTCTTTTCTTTTTTTTGTCTTTGTCTTGTCATCTCTCGCTTTCTTAATCTTTTCCCACCTCTGTTTCTACCCTTTGTCTCTTATTCAAGAACTGCTCTTGTGCGCGCGCGCGTGTGTGTGTGTGTGTGTGTCTGTGTGTGTGTGTGTGTGTGTGTGTGTGTGTGTGTGTGTGTGTGTGTGTGTGTGTGTGTTTGTTTCTCTCTGTATCTCTTAAGACTTACGACATCTGCTGTCTTTTTCTGCATCTGTCGGTTTGTGTGTCGCTCATCGATTGTCCCCAAAAACTCTCTAAGAATCACTCTTGTATTTCTGATTGCCAGGCAGCCAACCTCTCCTTCTCATCCACCCTCTCTCTCCTCCTCTCTTTTTCATTCCCTCCTCCTCACTGCTATTTTAACATCACATTTACCATCCAACTTTATTCCTAATTCTCTGTGTGAACCTACTTCTAAATAACACCCTCTTTGTACCTGCTTCTCACCATAATCCTCAATGTCAGTTGAGAATTGTTTTTGCACACCCTAATCTCCCTTCCCCTCAGCATTAATGACCACAGCAATTCATGTCTTAAACTTAAAAGTCCAAGCACTGACACTGATTAAAGCCATCAAAGTCAAACGAAATCTCTCAACCAAATCAGACTTATTACAGAGAATACACAAATAAAAGACGGTAACCTAAAAAGATCGAAGGAATATGAATGAATGCTCAGTACACATTTAATGGACAGAAAATCCCCATGTCAACGAGACCCAAATTTCCCCCAATCTTCGTGGGGGAAGAAGCTATCGCATTACAAGCTTCCTCTTGACCCGGCCCATTTTTTATTGCACCCGGAACAGTCTCGATCAATAAAGTATCGATCAAATGGAGAAAGTCTCACGTTTCTTGACGCCGTCAATGGATATTTCTGCATCTCGATACTTACTGTGTCAAAACTCAGGACTCGGATATAACCCCCCTATCTTGACATGACAGCGCCCCGCGGTTTTACGACGCACGCCGTTCGGGTTTGATCCCCGCCTCCCACTCCTTTCTGATGGACGTCGCACTGTGTCACCTCTGCCGAAGTCTCCGGCTGGTAACACTGTGTACCGGAGGACTCCGCCGTACCATACTGAGACATAATACGTAGAAGTGGGGGAAAGAGACAGAAATCTATCGGCTCCGAAATGAGCTTACAGAGTCGATGGAGCCGTAAAACCCCAACCAACCGAACAAACAGAAATCTAAGGGCTTACCTATTGCATTCTTTTATACTACTCAAATATAGGTGGGGTCAATTTGATAGGAATGGGCAAGGGGAAGAACAAAGAAAAACGAAATCTATTGGCAATGTTAACAGAAGCACGCAGAAACTGAAATCTAATTGTCATTGCTAAACACGGATAAAATTAGCCTCAAGAGAAAGGAAGTCCATAGAAAAAAATGTGAGCATGAGGTTAAAACAGCCAAAGAAGCTGGGGTCTCTAGAGATAAAAAACAAACAAACAAGTAAAAACATTTAAACTATGCATCATCACACTCACTGTTGACACTACCTCCATTATTGCAACACAAACCAAACGAAAATAGGAATAAATAGAAGGACAGCAAAAACAACATTGACATCGACCTTTGTTGTGCAATTGTTACGCCCTTCACTTATCACGCAGAGGATTGGAGGTCGGTCCCAATATTGGGCGAACATCTTCATCGCTCTGCTTGGATGTTGTATCCTTCTCAGCCCTGGCTGGCCCTGACAGGCATAGTTGATGTAAACCTCCTCCAAATCAATGACCTTATCGTGTTTCAAGGGGTGTAAAACCAAAATGAAACAGAATGAAACCAAGACAGAATTTATAAACAATGATGACCAAGTCCGCCCAAATTTCCGATGAACTCCACTTCACGTACTAAAACTAGCAAACGGGCCAGTCAGTAAAGAGCTGTCTGTCTGTTCCTGACTCTGTGGACCAATCCCTATGCTGAATGAAGAGCGCTGTGGTCCGATTGTAGCAGGTTTATACCCCAGTTTATGCTTGTTTTTGAGTGACGTCTTAGACAAGTCACCCTCAGCCAGACAGGTTGAGAAACTGACCGTCGGGAAAAAAACGCAGCATGGCTTCGAATAAACAATGTGGTGTTAGGTATAAGGATAAGCTGAGGAAGTATGCGACCACAATGTTGGCATGACATTTCTGAAAATTCCTTAGCTAAGAGTATAGCGCGAATGTCATACTAGATTTCCTTTAGCATAGACATTGTGATTATAAAATTACCTCAGGTCTCAGAAATAAATGTTAGCCGTGGCTCTTGTGGAGTTAATAATTGCAGATGTCAAGGTTAAGGGGAAAATACACAAGAAAATTTTTAATCTTTTAGTTGTTGGCTATACTTTTGACTTTTGCAAAATGCATTTAACTAAAGAATTCATAGCTAATGACTCTCTCTCTCTCTCTCTCCCCCCCCCCCCCCTCCCTCCCTACCGTACTTTGCTTACAATCGTAATTAGTTCGACACTATCATGTTTTAGGAAATCGAGATATTATTCGATTCATCTGCCATTTCCATGCCATTAATATTTAACCTTTTTTTCTGGCTTAAACAGTATAATTTCTAGCACCCACCTTCGTTCGTGGTTTTCTTTTGTTGTCCTATCTATGCATCGCCCTTTAACCGATTGACGCAATATTTTCTCACACTTTTCACTTCTGGGAAACACACACTCATGTCTTACCTTTGCATGCTCTGTACCTCTTTAAACTACCCACATTGTTCAGTAATTTCGTGGATTATCAAAAGAATATTCAGTATTTTTTGTTTTGTTTCTTTTGATATAAATTTTCTTTCCCATTACATAGTATTGTGTTTTATACGTTTATCTTGTTTTGTGCTTGAGTTTGCTTTTTTAACATAACGTTTCTTTGCCTCTACTCTTTAAAGAAAATGTTTGATACAATCCTTGATTTAGGTAGTTTGAATAAATGCAGATCTTTGCATGTAATTAAAATAATATCACATGAAAATCTTAAAGAAAACGATCAATGTCCAGAAAAAAATGTGAGCTTTTATATTTTAAATAGTACAGTATGGGTTTATAAAAAATATCTCTAAATAAACACACAAAGAATTTACTCTTGTCTGGAACATTGGTTTTAATTTAATTGTAATATCATAAAGTCCGCTCTAGTACCTTCCGGAACAAATTATTATGAAGGTTATTTTCTAATTTCATTACCATAACTGTATCATAAAAAAACAAAACGGTTGATCTATGAAATTTTGACTTTCATGATTTTTTCTTTCTTCTAGGGCGATGACGTCACAAGCGATACTTCCGGGGACACGAACACCAGCGACAGTGGGCGTGGCAACAGCATTGATGACGTCAACTTTGAGCAAATCATGAAAGGTAAATGGCAAGACGATGAACGCAACTTTAATTTATCTAATGGATGGGATAGTCTCGATACTGCCTTGGGGGCGTCTATGACCGAGTGGAGGTCACGGGTTCGAATCCTTGGAAGTTCACCGGGATTTTTCCGGAGTTTTCATGGCTTGGGCTCCCGTCCTATCGGGGATGGACGTAAAATTCGAAGGTCCCGCTCTACATGACCTTAGAGTGCTGCAAGAAGCGTTAAATTAAAAATAATATCAAACGATGCTGATTGCTGCCCCCCAAAATGTGTGTCTGTTTCAGTAACTGTCTATGGACCGTATCAATTGATATGTTTGAATACTTAAGCTTGTCTCCCCGGGCATCTTTCTCACACTTGTACTGAATTCAACCGGAATATTTAGTTATTTAAAAAAGTGTGGCTCAGTGAAGGAAATAAAAGAAACTAGTTTATAATCGTATTTGCATAACAGAGGACAGACGTAAACAGTTTCAATTCCCGTTTATAGGACCACAAAAATGGAGCAGATGTTTCGTTTTAAATATTATACTTCATTTCCAAATTTACTTCTCGAGGTGTATGAATAACAGTAGAGTGACATTTATGTCACGGATACATTAATAATGATATGGCGTTGTAGTAGAAAAAACTGAAGACGTACACGGATCGAAAATGATTGCACTTTGTCTGTACCCTCACATAATAAACACGTATATATTATATGGATTAGCAGATCCACACTCCCCCCTGTATTTCTTGCCCTCTTGTTTTTCTTTTATTCAAATTTTAACGAAGATCTTGCCCCATGTTTGAAATATATTTCTTTACATAAATGTATGCTGGCATTCGAAAAGCATTGTATTACTATTCCGTGGTAAATGAGAGACGCCATAAATGAACTGAAAACTCTTTGCTTGAATAGAAATAAGTTTATAATGTGTTATCGAGTTAAAGTTAGTTGTTTATAGAGGCACCACCTTCTTGGACCGTTTTAGCCTTGTGTTGTCGGGTGCCGAGACGTTGTTTTTCTTTATCTTATAATATTTTTATATGCCGAGTTCCAGAAATGTGTAACTTTTTACAGGAATCTAATTCCTAATTCCCTTTAACTTGTGTCATCCCCAGCTGACCTGTCTCCTCGCCTAGGCTCACACAGACGTAGTCTCGAACCCTCCGCCCCGTCCAGAAAACCCCCTCACCCACTGTCCAGCACGCCTGGACGATCCTCCTACCACGTCAGATTCGCACAGTACACAGACAAAGTGGGGCCTCCGGATTTACCGCCAAAATCTGGCATCCAAAAGCGTTATAATGGCGGCAGAGGGGCCTCGAAGCCGGCGCCAGAATTTCGGGATCTTCATCCTCAAATTTCTAAAGGGAACTTCCCTCCCAGCGGAAGTGGTCAGAAAGAGCCAAACAGCATGAGCTCATTCGGCGCCCCTCGTCAGATCTCTATGACGTCAATAGACGATGACGCAACCACAACGACTTCCGGCAGCTACGTCATTAGTCCTGATGACGTCAGGATGGAAACTTTCGTGGGTTCTGACATTATCGTTTGAAAAAACATAGATCTAGAAGGACGGTGCTAAGAAATATGGGAGCAATAACCCTTTGCTGTGAAAATTAATTTCGATGAACGTTTTGACAGACACTACGCCTTTTTTCGTAAATTTGTGCGCGTGCAACGTCTCGAAACAGAGGGACTTTAGAGATGCCCAGGCTGACACATGAAGGAATTGAAATAGAACAGTCTTGCCTGGGAAAAATATCTGTTCTGTAACATGTGTTCAATTAGAAATCTGAACGAAGACACTTGTCCTGGCTCACGAAGTCAGAAAGTCAAAAGACAGTACCGGATTTCCAATGCTTGATTAGTTGCAAAGACAAGATTTGACATTTGTACCCCACAACCAATGGCTACATTGTCGCTCAGCCGCAAGGATTGGTTCCAAAACATTTCAGTTTTTCAAGAATGTTTCCATAGAAGGGTGCATTGTGCCTCTTGGTTGAACATTGACCTTTGTAGAGTTTTACTCTTACTCCACAGGAGGAAAAACTTGTAAATTCTGACAGATTCAGTGTTTTATGGTTGGACTTTGCACAGACCAATGCTGCCATGTCGCTTTAACTGTTATGCATTTATAGCTCAGCTATTGTTGCCATTTGATGTTGAAAATTGTTTATAATGTTGTGTATTGTATATTTCGTTGTTTTAAAATGGGCTTAAATTACAGAAATGAATGTATTACGTGTACAAATGAAAACCGGACTGCGTAATGTATTTGCGATGAAAACCTATTAAAGCATGAGATAGAGAGAGAGAGAGAGAGAGAGAGAGAGAGAGAGAGAAAGAGAGGGCCAGAGAGAAAGAGTGTGTGTGTACGTGTGTGTGTGTCTGTGTGTGTGTTTATCTTAAGTAGAGAGACAGAGAGAAAGAGAGAGCGAGAGAGAGGTTAAGAAAATGAAGGAAGGGACAGAGGCGTAAGCAAAGTACTTCAAGCAGAAACACGAAAACAGACAGATGGACAAACAAAAAGTCATTGCTATTGTAATTCATATTTCAACATTACCATGTATGGAACTGAATGGGGCCTTTATTATTATTATATATATTTTTTTTTACTTTAGACAAGTTTTTATATCTCTCTTGAAATTTATGTAATGCTTCATTGCTTTTCTTAGGTCAATTTATGGCGCAAAAATTGTGCTTTTGAACTATTTGTAATAGTTTTTAATGATGCTGTCTAGCTGTTAAATTCTATGCATTGCTTGAAAGTATTTTATGCTGAATGTCCATAGCACTGACAACTCTTTCATTCTTAAGAAAACATTCATGTTCTTTTTTATACATGATTAAGTTAGTGAGGTCAATAACACAGTGTAGCCTTCTGCGCCGCAGCTCTTTGTTGTATTGGGAACTACATGTATGTGCAAACATCAATACAGTTACTGTACTCAGTGCTTTGAGCTCGAGCGAGAGGGAGAGAGAGATAGCGGGAGAGAGAGGGGGAGATGGAGAGAGATATACAATAAGGAGAGAGAGAGGCAGAGAGAGATAGGGGGCGCGAAGAGAAATAGAGAGAGAGAGAGAGAGAGAGAGAGAGAGAGAGAGAGAGAGAGAGAAAGATAGATAGAGGTAGACATTGTTCATAATGTTAAGCTTTTGTGTAAACTTGCAGCAGTTAGCCTACTTGAGCCCTCTGTGCCATGCTGATTGAAGAAAATGTTTTATCATGTCAGTTTCCCAAATTCACGTTTATGGTTTTAACAATACATGCACCGTGGCACACCTTGACCATTATAATTATTATGTTATTGGAGTTGTTGTCATACACCGGTACTCTTACTTTTTTTTTCAACCTCTGATTGCTTCGATACCACAATAAGGCAGCAATGATTAATTTCTTCTAATGCTAAAGTTTATGAAAGAAAGGTCTACTGAAGTGCGGTTGCATAACACTATACATCCCCCCTCCTCTTTTCCCACTCCCTTTCACGATAGACACAGAAGCCTTCGTTACTGAAAATGCATCGGGTAATATTTGAAGCTCCATAACTTGAAGACGCAATCCATCATTAAATGTAAATGTCTTCTTTTTTTAGGGATCACATTAAAGGTGTTACTTTCTGTGGTTTTATCCTTTTGTAAAATAAGATGAGTTAGAAGTTCAGCGCTCATATGGAAGAGTAAATTGCTTTTCTGTAGAAGTAGAAGTGAATAGAAATGTCGGATTCACCTTCACAACCAACGATTATACAAATGTGTTTCATGTCAATCCAATGAAATGTATGCAGATAAAAGGTTTAGCAAAGGAATTCATTGACTTATAGTTAACAGTAAATTATTGAATAATGTTGAAACATTATAAACAATTGCATATTATCTTTGAAGCACTAATTCCCCTATCATAGTCGTCACAACGCTGTTAATGTTATCAGGCTGTGGACACTTCTTGTCGGCAAAGACACGGCGGCGGAAATCGATACATCCCATAATCCCCCCTCCCCCCTTTCGTCCCGTAAACAAAAGTAGGAAGGCGTCAACATAACATGGTGACAACATGTCAATCACAATGATAGCCCCTGGGATAGGCACGGCTTGGCTTGTTTATAGATGTTACGTCGTTTGTAAGTGGCCGGAAATACTTGAGGGAACCCACAGCTTGGGCGGTCGGAGATAGGTATAATCCTTGTCTCCTCTGAAATAACAGCCTGTGCTTCTTACAAACATTTTAACGTCTAGATTCATTCACATTATTTTCTCCATACTTTTCATTGTTAAGAAACCGACCTGTCTCCCGAACAAGATTTCATTTCTATGTCTCTGGGTCTTTAAAGGAAGGCTTCGATTTTCCAAAACTCTTCAACTCTTGTGTACACCAGTAACATGAAATAGCTTTCTACTACTGCCTGTCATCTCGTTTTCTCCCCATACTTTTAGACCCTGTGTCCTAACAATAAAGACATAGTACAGAGTAAATGAGTAAATTTTCTTCTGATGAAATTCATGCAGACATTTAAAGAAGACAAAATGAATAAATACAATAGCCTCGTGCCCGTTTCTGTATTTCTTTGAAATGCTAGTGGTTTGTCAATATTTTCCTGTATTTTCCTGACTACATTGTATTTCAAAACAGCATCATGTACGGGCAACGTGACATCGGCTTCTTAATAGCCTCCATGTATCTATTTGATTGTGCCTTTATTTTGTATGCTTAGGGAAAACATCCTTAATAATACAGCGAAACCCAAATATTTGTTTAGTTTCAGGGGGAAGGGTTGTTAAGACAAAAGACTGGTGCGTTTAATTTGTTGATGAGCAGAAAGGGAATAAGATGCCGGTATTTAGGTGCCACGGTGAAGCAACAATGCAGATTGTCGTAATTCTTCATAGGATACCTCATGAAAATTAAAACAACGCATGTATGATGAACAGTCATCGACGAAGTTTCGGAGGTCCCAGTCCTATTTACTATACAGTACACATTGTTGTAATCTTACGATGGTGCTAGGCTAAAATCATGGCACTGAGAACACCTGAACCTTTCGCGCCATGAGCGTGTCACGTGATAGGGCCAGCCGATCTTGGAGTGGCCACTCACCCTAATCACGGTGGTGCCGGTTATCTGTGGACGGAGTGACCGCTCTCCAGAGGGATTAATGCTATCACCTGATGTAGTAGCCAGTGTCCACTCCAGATAGAGATCCAGACAAGCGCGGGAAACTTGGACAGGCCAGAGAGGCTGGGAAGGAGACAGGTGAGGAAACATAGACGCCACGTGGCCTTGAGGTGATTGCATCCTGCAGTTGTTGGCTTGCTGGTTTTTCAGAGGGGACAAGGTGGGGGTCGACATTAATTGAAAGCTGTTTGTTTGTCTGTTTGTGGTTTCACGGCTCCATCGATACTATAAGGTCATTTCGGCGTTGACCTTTAAAAGCTTTAAATACCGGTGAAGTTAGTTCAGGAGATGTTTCAACGTTGAGAGTGTTTTTTAAATTATGTTTTTTTCTACAAAATCTCATTGCTTGTCCTATTACGAAAAGATTATGCCATTGTAGACTTTCAAGGTTGACAACGAAATTGAGAGAGTGAATGAAACTAAAAGCTTCTTATTCACCAAAACAAAGTGAAACTAAGAAAGATATTATAAAAATGTGGAAGATATCTCCCATGCTGTGCTTCTATTGCATTAAAAATAGTTTTGGTTGCGTCTACAGCCTTAACTTGACCACAATTATACCGAAATATTATTATGAGTTTCGAAAAACATAATCGGAACTTATCCCATTTACCCATTTCCTTATTGAAAACGGAGATAGATCTACATGAGATTGTCACTTTTCATTTTTTAACATTTTTTTTTAGATGTTCCTTGTTCTTCTTAAAACGGTAATTAGAACCCTAGACTAGTACAAATTCAACAAATTTGCTTATATCTTTTAAACAAATACCGCTCTACCTCTTGAATATTTGTCCTCCCAACCAGCAGCTATATGAGCTTTTCCTTACTACACACAACAGCCGCAGCTACACATGTTCGTATCAAACAGCACGCACGGAATAAATATAATGTGTTCACTTATTTAATGAGCAGCTATTCGTATTTCTGTAAAAAGAATATTTTTTTAAATGCATCATTGTGCGGTAGCAATAACTGATTTCCACAACACTTCTTTTGTAGTAATTCTATGCACATTTCAGAAGGTGGAAAGATAAATTTAAATGCTGTTACTCTTTGAGATAATAAATGTTCGCCACTTGCTTCCCCAGAATGTCTTAAAGGAAAATGTTCCCTGTGAATTCTTCAATATCTTACATTCTGGTACATGTACATGCATTTTAATAAAACTAAACTGGCGTTGAAAAATGTTGTTCCCATGTCATCTACAACATTGTTGTCAATGCATTATAATTGTGCGAAGTATCTTTGTGTGTGTGTGTGTGTGTGTGTGTGTGTTCGCGGGTGTGTGTATTCGTGTGTGTATATAATATGCTCTCGTTAGCTGTTAATATGATGTTACCATACATTTATGTATTTAAATATTTACATCTTAATGCTACTGTAGAATAAACTATAATGTTTTGAAAGAGTGCAGGGAGATGTTCACAAGGAATGGACGATAGAGAGAGAGAATGAGAGAGGAAAAGAGAGTGAAAGAGAGAGGAAAAGAGAGTGAAAGAGAGAGAGAGAGAGAGAGAGAGAGAGAGAGAGAAAGAGAGAGAGAGAGAGAGACTGGGAGAGTGAAAGAGAGATAGGAATGAAGTAAAAGTAGCCTCAAGGAGACAACCTGATTCAGATACACATCATGCATTTATCTATACTGAACGTCTGCTACTAACATTGTCTTCCTCATTGAATCGTTTATGTTGTTGCATTCCACATTTTACATTCAGTTTTGCAACGCTTTCGCTATTTACGTAATACTTAATGATTTCTATTATGTTCAACGTAAAATGTTCAAGGCTTGCGTCACTATTCTGTTCAACAAATTCGTCCCCATTGCTTTGTTAACTATTGCTTTATGCCAATGAATATTTGATGGAATAAATCATTGCCAAATTATACAAACTTCTTTGACTTTGTTGCTGTTCCAAGAACGATATCGACAAGTTTGTTCATTAATTTTATGTATGCCTTTTTGTACTTATTAATTCGACAATCCCGGGAACACATTACCAGCGCTGGTTAGGCTCTTCGCCAGTCATGCTGAAGACCCGAGTTCGATCCTGATGCGGACGATTTGTTTGTTTTTGTTTTTTGCTGGAAAGTTTTCCCTCTCAGACCGGGTTGGCCCTGGCAGGCAAGGTCGAAGTTGTCCGTCTCTTTAAATTACCTTACAGAGTTGCAACCGGCGCTGTAGTATAACGGTTTGGCGTTTCGCCTGTCACGCAGAGGACGTGAGTTCGAGGCCTGCGTTGGGCAGTTTGTTTGATCGAATATATCTCTGTTTTTCTGCTGGGACGGTGTCCCTCTCAGCCCGGGTTAGCCCTGACAGGCAGGGTCGAAGTTGCCCGTCCCTTAAATGACCTTACAGTGTTGCAAGGGACGTTAAGCCAAAACCAAACCAAACAGTTTTGCAGGGGACGGAAAGCTGGTAACCAAACATATAGAAGATAAAGCAACACATTACTAACTGAAAGCTACTTTTATTCGGGACTACGTTTTCAATTTGCCCATCTCCGCCTCCTATTCCTCCTCTTTGGACTTGATAAAGGATTGTCTCTAATGATCCTTAGAATACCTATGAGAACAACAATTTAGTAGATCCTGCCCTGAATCAAGCATGATTGCTGTGAAGAACTTCAGCGGAGAAGAGAAGGGGAGAGATACAGAACGGGTGGTTTTGTTTGGTTTGGTTTCTAGTTTTAAGTCCCGTTCAACATTGTACGACAATTTAAGAGATGAGCCACTTCGACCCTGCATGTCATGGCCACTCGGAAAAAAAATGCAGACAGTCCATACGTGGGATGGGACTCGGGTCTTCTGCGTGAGAGGCGAGGACTCCGACAGAAAGGATGGTGTGAAGGCATATATTGATGAAATTTGAAATTTTGACGAATGAAAAATTGGACGACAAGAACAGCCGCTGCATCGATTGAAGCTGTTGGGTCGTCAGAGGGGAAAAAAACGGAGAAAGTAGGATGAAAAGAAAAAGCGAAGTGGATGCAGAAAAATAATACAAACGGAAGCCCAAAGTGATTTAACAGTATTGAAATCGTTTTGAATTTTAAACTTCCTCTTTAGTGAATTAGCTGCTGTTGCTGTTATTGTTTTTGTTGTTGTCGTCGTCATTGTTTCTTTGTCGGAATGATAATAATAATAATAATAATAATAATATAATAATGATAATAATAATAATAATAATAAATGATTGCATTTATATATAGCGCCTATCCCCGTTCGAGCGCTGTCTCCGTGCGCTATGCAATCTAATTACATGTAATATTGTCAACCCACAGGTGCGTAGTGGTCTTTGCCATTCTCTCTTATACGCAGTTTTGGAATGCATAACTGCCGCATATCTTCTGCATAATAATATTTGAGCACACTCCTCCATAGTTTTATCCTATCTCCGCGAAGGATCTCCCTTGGCACGGACATTCCCAAACAACTGGGTAACCCAGAGACATGGTCAAGCCATCAAGTGACCATTTGCCAGGTAGAATTCTAAGCTCTCTAAGTCTCTGGTCAACACTGACCAGCACAAGAAGCTATAGCCTATCAGGCAATTGAGTGTCTTGGTAGATCCCCGTGTTGCTGTTTGTCTCGCTTAGTTTGGATTTGTCAGGACCTAAGTTGCAATATTATCTTTGTGCTGATGGTACGCTCAGTTTTTGTTCAGGCATTACCCGGAGCAGCTGATGACCTTGGTTCGAGTCCAGATATAGAACCTGTTTTTTAGGGGAGAAATCTTGTTTATTTCAGAGTATTGTATTGGACCCTTCAACCTCCCTCCCACCTCTTTTTTCCCCTCAGCCCCTAACGAAGAAAAATAACATGTAGGCTACAATGCAACATTAATGCAATGGAGAAATGGCCTTCATGACAAATTCAACTCCTACTTCGAGTTACTTTTCCCCACTAAAAAGTTAGCATTTCTTCTATCTTTTTTATCATATGCCTATGGTTGTCTCACGCTCTCTCTCTCCCTCTCTCTCTCTCTCTCTCTCTCTCTCCCTTCTCTGATTCTTCGTCTCTCCCCCTGTAGCTCCATCTCTTTCCTTTACTCCTCTTCCTCTGTACAGCTTTGTTCCCAACTCTGTCTCTTTACTTGCTTATCCTCCTCTCTTCCTAATTTTCTCTCTTTCCTTCTCTTTATGACTCTTTCTCTCTCCTTTTATTCTCTTTCTGGCTCTCCATCTCTCTTCCTCTCCTTATCTCAAGTTCTGTCCCCTCTTCTCCTTGATCACACATAGCCCATACTTTGCCCTCAGCCAATCACTAATTAGTTGTAACCGTCCACATGAGACTTTGATCTTGCATCGATTTTCTTAAGGGCCTGGTAGAGACCTGATGTTGACCTGGGAAGGCATTAGGGCAGCGGGAACTCTATGGTAGCCAGATTTTTAGTAGTTCTTTTGATTTATTTTTTATTACTATCCTATAATTATTTTGCTGTTTTCTTTGTCTTACACGTCTTTGTCTCTCTGTCTTCTCCTTTTTCCCTTTCTGTGCGTGCATGTAGCTGAGCTGGCCTGTCTGTTTTCCTATGTCGATCTTACAATGACGTGGAAGGATTTGAGGGGGAACAAGCATGCTGCAGGAGAGAAATGGGCGAATGGACTTTTTCCCCATTTTATCCTCGGTCGAATGGACTTGGTAGCGACGTGAATAGTAAGATACTCGTGCATCTCTCTCTCTCTCTTTATAGTATCATTATCTCTCTCTCTCTCTCCTTTCCCCATGTTTCTTTAGTTTGTCTAAAAACAGATTGCCGTGCACATTTTTTCCTTTTTTTAGAGAAGGGTGAATGTATC
>JAUKPP010190929.1:0-14230 GCA_032273245.1 Phyllaplysia taylori
TTTTACGTCCCCTGCAACACTGTAAGGTCATTTAAGAGACGGGCTACTTCGACCCTGCCTGTCAAGGCCAACCCGGAATGAGAGGGAAAAAACCCCAGCAGAAAAAACCCCAGATCGTTCGCGACCGGGAATCGATCCAGGGTCTTCCCGCATGCAAGGCGAAGAGCCTAACCATTACATCACAGCGCCGGTCTGTGTGAGTCAGTCAGTCAAAACGGTTTGTAAAATAATGAATTAAAATAAACTTTAGTGCATGAGCCGGAGCCGAAGGGGAAGGACGGTGGAGAGTGTGGAGTTGGATTTCTATAGAGCCAAACTGCTGGTTCTTGTTGATAATATAATGTGTCTTTTGTTGTTGTTATTGTCACCGCTGTTGATTTTAATGTGGTTGAAGCTTTGCTGTTGTTCTTGTTGTTGTGTTTGTTGTCGCTGTTGCTGCTGCTGTTGCTGTTGTTGTTGCTTTTTCTTCTTTATCTTCATCTTCGTCTCGCCTTTGTTTCAATGATAATAAAATCCCTCCACCCTTTTGCTCTCTCGCTCTCACCGCATCTCTCTCTCTCTCTCTCTCTCTCTCTCATCCTCTCTCTCTCTCTCATCCTCTCTCTCCTCCATATTCTCCCCACCCTGTCTAACCACTATTTTCCTTTCTTCGCCAGAAGCTCAGCACTCCTATCTATTTTCCCCACATCCTTCTACCCTTCCATGCTATTTCATCCATCCATCTTGTGTCAATCTCGTTCCACCCCTGTTGGCCTAGAGCGCAGCATAATCCATCAAGCAGACAACTCGACTCGCTTACCAAACAAATAATAACACTGTAGAGAAGAACAAGAGGAGTTAAGTTGCAGAGTATTACATACTGGAGAGCTTTAATTACATAGAGAGAAAACTTGAGCCTATAGCGCTCGATGATAATCCTGAGGAGGAGAGTGAACACGTAGAACGATTTTTTTTGGTTTGGTTACCAGTTTTACGTCCCCTGCAACACGGTAAGATCATTTTAAGAGACGGGCTACTTCGACCCTGCCTGTCAAGGCCAAGCCGGGCTGAAAGGGAAAAAAATCCCAGCAGAAAAAACCCAGATCGTCGGCCTTCGGGGTCGATCTAGGGTCTTCCCGCATGCAAGGCGAAGAGCCTAACCATTACACCACAGCGCCGGTCAGTTCTACGTCCCCTGCAACACTGTAGGGTCATTTAAGAGACGGGCTACTTCAACCCTGCCTGTCAGGGCCAACCCGGCCTGACAGGGAAAAAAGTCCAAGCGACGGAAAAAAACCAAAATCGTCCACGCTCGGGATCCAACCGGGGGTCTTCTGCATGACAGGCGAAGAGCCTAACCAGTACAACACAGCGCCGGTACGTAGAACGAGTATAGGAGCAGATTCCAAGGAAAATAAGAGCGGCGTCCTTAGTTACGAGAACTACAAGTCCTGGTGTGAAGGTGAGACATTGTGCTTCAGTTCAGAACGATTTCTTTAGTATCAAAGGAAGAGGGAAATGTCGGTAATGAAACTGAAAGAATGCGCAGTAGCGTGTCATCCACTCCCTTTCTCTTTCTGTCTGTCTGCTTGTGTGTCTCTCTTTCTATCTCTCTCTGTCTGTCTGTCTCTCTCTCTCTCTTGTAAAAAGGGAAGTAAGTTTCCTCTCTCGAGCCAATCCCTCTCCGGGTACAGGTCATGTAGACAAGGAAACTCTCAAGGAAACAACGATTCCCTCATGTGATGGGGCTAAGTTTACTCAAACATGCAAATCCCATTTGTTTGCTAAATTTTCGATTAGCACCCCTTACGACGCAATAAGGTAATTTAAAAGGCGGGACATATTATATAACATCAATAACCCGTTGGACAGATTTCAGACTCCTCAACCCCGTTCCCCCCCCCCCCCCCTTTTTTCCGCCATCCACAAAAAAAAGCCAACAAAGAAAGCTAACTACAAAAAAACTAAAAGATAAAAAAAGATAATAATAAAGGTGAAAGTTGTTTATAGAGGCGCCAGCATCTTTGGCTATTCAAGCCTGAAAGAAGAAAATTGCAATCAAGAATAATCCCGGTGAATCTCTTCGGATCCCGCAAACATTCGAGTCAAGTTTGAACGGACAAATATTAAATAAAAAACAGCGTGGACCAAGTAGAGTTTCCACCCCACCCCCCACCCCCCTCCTTCCATCATATCTGATCTGTTAGCTTTATCTTACCTCAACCATAAGATGAGAGAAGATAAGGATAGAGAGTGTGGTATAGGTTGGGAAGTTGAGGATTCAGAACCAGCTAGATCTGTTTAGTAAGGCAAAGAGGCTGAGTGGAAGAAGGAGACGAAAACAAAAGAAAAAACAAGAGTGAATAGTAAGAGAAAAAAAGAAGAGAGAGAAGAGAGAGAGAGAGAGAGAGGGGGAGAAAGACAGACAGAGAACGAGAGAGAGACAGAGAGAGAGAGAGACAGAGAGAGATTACTATTATGCCTCTACAATCAGACCACGATACCAGACTCAAAAGGCAGAAACACATAGGAGGACACACACACACACACACACGCACACACGCACGCACACACACACACACACACGTTATACACAAGTACAAAACATAATACATGTATTCTCTATAAAAAACACAATCACAGACACAAAAACAAGCAGACACATTTTCTTGAAAAGTGTCCATCAACAATACCCGCCTTTTTCCATCTGTATAACACTCCGACCTGAACCCCTCTCCCCTCCCCCTCCCACCCCCTTCCCCCATTTTTTTTCTTTTTACCCTTCCCACCAACCAAACGCATTAAAAACATCTCATCACCTTCTAGAAATGAAACAAATGGTAAAAACAAATTTCACACTCATAAAAAAAAGGTAAAACATTTAATGACCTGTCCCTAAAATAGTTTCACACCTTGATGGAAAACACGGCATGAAAACTCTAGATTGTATACAAAGTAAGAGGAGATTTAAAGCACTTAAAAATATAGTGGAGGTTATCAACACGGACCAGGAACCGAGACGAACATCCTTACTGACAAGTGCGGATTGAAGTATTATTTCGGAATTGCGTCTTGGAAGCTTCTTCTGCTTTTTCTTCTTTTTTTTCTTCTTTTCTTTCTTTCTCTCTCTCCCTCTCTCTCTCTCTCTCTCCCTATCTATCTATCTCTCTTTCTCTGTTTCTTTTCACCCTTTTAAAAAAATGAGAGAACAGATCTACAGCTAGTTATTTTCCTATTCGATCCATCTGCAATGGCAAGGTAAGTAGATGAGACATCCATTTGTCTCTTTCTTTCTCTCTTTCTCTCTCTCTCTGTTTTTTTCCTCCCTTTTAATGATAGAGCGAATGTAAAGCTAGTTATTTTCCTATTCGATCCATCTACAATGGCAAGGTAAGTAGATGAGACATCCACTCTGTCTCTCTCTTTCTCTCTCTCTCTCTCTCTCTCTCTCTCTCTCTCTGTTTCTTTTCTCCCTTTTTTATGATAGAGCATATCCACAGCTAGTTATTTTCCTATTCGATCCACCTACAATGACAAGGTAAGTAGATGAGAAATCCACTCTCTCTCTCTTTCTGTCTGTCTCTCTCTCTTTCTGTCAGTCTCTCTCTCTCTTTTGGTCTCTCTCTCTCTGTGTTTCTTTCTCTCCCTTTTGTATGGCAGAGCGAATCTACAGCTAGTTATTTTCCTATTCGATCCATCTACAATGGCAAGGTAAATAGATAAGACGTCCACTCTCTCTCTTTCTCTCTCTATGTTTCTTTTTCTCTCTTTTTATGGAAGAGCGAATCTATAGCTAGTTATTATCCTATTCGATCCATCAACAATGGCAAGGTAAATAGATAAGACGTCCACTGTCTCTCTTTCTCTCTCTATGTTTCTTTTTCTCTCTTTTTATGGAAGAGCGAATCTACAGCTAGTTATTTTCCTATTCGATCCATCAACAATGGCAAGGTAAGTAGATGAGAAATCCACTCTCTCTCTCTTTCTGTCTGTCTCTCTCTCTTTCTGTCAGTCTCTCTCTCTCTTTTGGTCTCTCTCTCTCTGTGTTTCTTTCTCTCCCTTTTGTATGGCAGAGCGAATCTACAGCTAGTTATTTTCCTATTCGATCCATCTACAATGGCAAGGTAAATAGATAAGACGTCCACTCTCTCTCTTTCTCTCTCTATGTTTCTTTTTCTCTCTTTTTATGGAAGAGCGAATCTACAGCTAGTTATTTTCCTATTCGATCCATCAACAATGGCAAGGTAAGTAGATGGGACATCCACTCTCTCTCTTTCTCTGTCTCTCTCTCTCTCTCTCTCTCTTTCTGTCTTTCTCTGTGTTTCTTTTTCTCCCATTCTTTGTAATGGCAGAGCGAATCTACAGCTAGTTATTTTCCTATTCGATCCATCAACAATGGCACTCTCTCTCTCACTCTCTCTCTTTCTTTCTGTCTCCCTCTCTCTGTCTCTCTTTAAAAGCAAAACTTATCTACAGCTAGAGCTATTTTCTAATTCGATCCATCTACAATCGCACGGTAATTCAAATATTGCGACATCCACATAATATATTTCACTGTAGATGGTGCCGAATCGTTTAATTAAAACATTGTAGACAGAATATTATTATAGGAATTTTGATTCGAAGTAAGGAGACAAACATAAAAAAAATTGCGTCACATTCTGTCGGGAACGGCTAAAAAAACAATTACTATAGATATTACAATAAAAACGACAATAAATAAAACAGAACTGTCACAACCATCACCACCAGTAACGACAACTGCGAACAGAAGAACAACTACAGCAAGAACAGAAAGTAATCCCAAAACTAATGAAACAATAATACTCGTACAAATATTTTTCCTACAGGTGTGGCCAACTTGTGTCAGCTTACAACACATCACAGGTAAAATATATTGGATTTTTAGTATTTATTTTATTTTTCTTTCACCCGAATGAGCGTTTATCTTGGATAGAAGGAAACTCGAAATAATCCCCCTTGGCATAAAAAATCTACCAGGATCTCGTTTTGCAACTTGGCCTCAGGGAAATTTCTCGTGTCTGTCGAACGTTCGTTCTATGCTTCAACAATAATTACAATTTTCAAGACTTTTTTTTTTTTTTACTTCTTTCTTTCTTTTTTAGTTTTTTTTTTTGTTAATTTTTTTTTACGACGATACAATATCTTTTCTGATTGGAGAAGAGTGGGAATAGATAGCGAGTCGCTGCCAAATTTTCCTTTAATTCTTTTTTTTTTTCCTTTTAAGTGTGTGGACCTGAAAAGATACAGACAACCGGCTTTTACAAATATTTTCTTTATATGTCTTCTTTTTGTTTTTTAACAGAAAAAAGTTCACATGATGCAGAAAATTCGGAAAATTGTTGCCAGCCATTTTTCCTTTAGTCCAATTTCTTCTCCATGGTTGTCTATTATATTGAAGGGAGTAAAACCACCCCTACATGTCATGAATCAGCATAATCTGTGGTGCTATGGTTAGGCTCCTCGCCTATCGCATAGAGGACAAGAGTTCGATCCCCACATTGGAAGAGCATTCCCGTTTCTCGGCTAGAATGTCGTGTCCCTCTCAATCCCATCGGCGCTGTGGTGTAATGGTCAGGCGCTTCGCCTATAACGCAGAGGACGTGAGTTCGAGGCCCGCGTGGGGCAGTTTGTTTCATCGAGTACAACTCCGTTTTTCTGCTGGGACAATGCGGGTTGAAGCAGCCTTCTCTTAAATTACCTTAGAGTGTTGCAGGGGACGTGAAACTGGTAGTGTGCCCGCCTACAGATGGGGAGGTCCCGGGTTCGAATCCGGGTAGGATCCTCGGGATTTTTTCGGAGTTTTAATGGCTCCGACCCCCGTCCTATCGGAGATGGAAGTAAAATTCGGAGGCTCCGCCTCGTAAATGACCTTACAAAGTTGCATGGGGCGTTAAACCAAAACCAAACCCCCCAAAAAACCTGGTAACCAAACCAAACAAAACAGCAAAGTCAGTGTGACGATTTCCATTCATTACCCGAGATACAAAAGGGAACCACGACCAGCTGGGACCTGTCAGAGACGAAAAGCTCCACAGACAGCTCAAGTAGGGCGCCTACACCACACAAAGAAAAACTCCGCATTTTGTAGTACGATGTCCCCTTGAAATACTTTGGTTGTTTTGCATAAGGGCGAATAGTACAAGGGCTGTAGTGAGGTATTCGCCCCTTTGCTAAACAATCGACGTATAGTTCAATCTCTTACTCGATTTTATGCTAGAAAAACCCAAGGTTATTCTTATTGCAGTGCATTTTGGTGTAGATCTGCCCCCTATTCCCCGAGTAATGCCGCTGTTGTTACTACTTTTATCGAATAAGGGAAAGGTCTATAGTTCAACCCCTTACTCGATTTTATGCTTGACAAAAATAACTTTTAAAATTAATTTTAAATGATTGCATAGTGAAGGGCCCTAAATAGAACTCAAGAAAGTGTATATTGCCGTAGAGGGGTCTAGAATAGAGATCGAAATAGCCCATAATTTGGTGTGGGCGCCCTGGCAGTAAGCCTACAGGAGGCTGAATTCGAAGGGTTTGATACGAAATCAGTGGTAGCTACACATTTTTCTTTTTAGGTAATAACAACACTTCGGGGCCTTTTTCATACCCTAACAAACTCATGATAAGGCCTATAATTCATGTAATTTTATTATGATCTTACCTGATGAAATATGGTTTTATGTGTGATCATAAGTTTGAATGGGTATAGTACATATGAACTCAATAGGTTGCAGATGCCTCTGGGAAAGAAGTAGCGAGAAAAACAACAACAGCAAAAGTCTAATCCAAATGAAAGCATCGATTGGCATTAACAACAACGACAGCCAAGACGTCTTGAAAGAACTTAAGAAAGTAGGTCATCCTTTTCATCCCCCTAAAAAAATTTCATCCCTCAAAGATGAAAGTACACAGAACGAAAGAAGAGACTAAATCATTGAACAAAGGAAAATGAGACAAGAGAGAAAAATAGAATCCCCCAGCAACAAAAGACATTTAAAACTTGTGTAAAGGACACCCCGGCGATTTCTACTCTAGGATATTGGCAAAACAATCGGTTTCCTCTCCTTTTATTGGCAGACAACACGCAGCGTGCAAGCTGTGTTTCCTAACTCTTCTACACGAAAAGATCGGATTTACTTGTCCCAGCAAAAGTCATTACATCATGTCGGTGCACCCGAAATACAAAGGCACCCGCGGAGAGACAAGGATCTAGTGTTGATCAACAAGCCAATTACCGTTGGAAACTGATGACTTCTGTCTGACGACTACACAAAAACACCCAACCCTAACAACTGCGAACTGTGTGGGCGCTGGATAATGGGAGGGAAGCGGCTTTTGTCTCTACGAGTTGAAAGTTGATACTCGCTGTTGCAACGGAGACGACAAGGTGGTCAGAGAGATGTTACGCAAAAACTGTGTTTCTATGGTGTGTTTCGTCAGTGGGCCATGGTAGGAAGCAAACCGTCTGTTAAGGACAGATGCACCCCATCACTAATTTTTTAGGTAATTCGACTTTCTGACATCAATAGCTCACTTGGTATTGGAGATGTCTCAGAATCTATTTGCAAGACGCAATCTTGGTATCATAGGTTCGGAAAAAATTAAAGTGCTACCACCGGAAATGGAAAAAAAAAAAACCCAATAAAAAAAAAACCCTCATAGATGCAACAACAGTATGCGGTGGGCGTTGGTTGGTGGTGGCCTTGTTTATTGGGGCCGCAGAATTCGCAACCGTAGTGTTTTTGAGGTTATAACATAGATTTGTTAATTGTTTATTTGGGCTTTTGCGATTTCGTCAATATTCGACATAAGTATAAGGCTTATGGATGACGAGATTCTCTTCTCCCATTCTAGAGGTCTGCTCGCTTCTATGTTCTGAGGAATCAAAATTCAAGGTGGAGGTGAAAAGAAGAAGGAAGGAAAGAGGGAAGAAGATAGGAAGGATAATACACCACAGAAAATGTGAAATATTGCCCCTGATTGGTGGAGCAGTTTGTTTGATCGAGTATATCTCCGTTTTTCTGCTGGGACAATGTCCCTCTCAGCTCGGATGGCCCTGACAGGTAGGGTGGAAGCAACCCGTCCCTTAAACGACCTTACAGTGTTGGAAAGGACGTTAAGCCAAAACTAAACAACCAAACACGCCCTGATTGTAAGGAGTATGTGTAAAATTTCACAATTGCAGCGCGGTCTCACCCAGTGTTGGGCGGCGGCAGACCTCCTCTGCGATTTACTCCCGACCCGCAAAAGATTTATTTTGGAGGGGGGGGGGGGCGGATTACAAAAATCGATAAATCTGTTTTGACGGGGAAAAGGCGCTCTTACTTCGGTAAGTGGGCCTAAAATCTCGCCTCAATAGTGGAGAGGTAGCTTAACACTCAAGGTTCTTTACCCTTGCCATTATAAAGTTGTGAGAGTCTTAGAAAAAAAAAAGGGGCAGAAAAAGTTTAAAGCAGCCAAGGAACAAGAACTCTAAGAAAGCTTCCCACCTCAAAGGCGGAACTTTAAATCATAAAAGACAGGCTAGTGATTAGCTGTAGAGACAATTAATGATTTTCGCTTTAGATGGGAGGAAGGTGACGTCACTGGCATAATGGGTGCGTTGAAAAACAAAAGGACCTCTAATGAAGCTTTCAAAATATTGTAGCCTAGGCCTCTTTTTTGGCTTTATTTGAGAGAAAGCGAACCGGTATAATTAGATAAGTGCGTTGCGAAAGGGTGCTTGTACTTTTAGTCGATGTCCTGGCTATGGATGTTTCTATTGTTGTTGCTGTTTTTGTTGTTGTAGTTGTTGGTGTTGTTATTGTTGCTATCGCTACTCTTGCAGTGTTCGTCAGAGTTTGGATTTGATTTTGCGTTGGGCTTTTCTGTATTCAAGTAGGCCCTATTAGTTTCTATCTTGTAGGTTTCTTGTCTTTTCTTGTATTCTTTTATATCAAATAAAAAATAATTGTAAAAATAAAATAATAATAATGACAATGAAAATAATAAAGACTCGTCATAACTATAAGAAAAAAAACCAAAACCAACCGTAATAGTAATAGCCTATAAACACTAATATCATATCAATGACAACAAAGAAATCGCGCTAAAGTCACATCTTCAAAAACGTGAAATAAAACCCGAACCAAAGCCATACAACCTTCCCTAAAAAAAAACCCGCATGCCTCAGTTAAAGTACAACATCCTTGAAAAGCCCGATAGTAACTCCCGTTTTGGACTGGAAGAGGAGGAGGACTATGATGGATTCTGTTTGTGTCTGCCGGACAAACAGATTGGCAAAAGAAGGACAATTTGGGTTCTCTTGTTGCTCGGCAAAATTCTACGCTTGTTCGACATTCTAACATCGCTAAATCATTGTCTGTCTGTCGGCCTCTTTGTGTTTCTATTTATTCTTCCTCTGTCTGTCTGTCTGTATCTCTGTCTGTCTGTCTGTCTGTCTGTCTGTCTGTCTGTCTGCCTGCCTGCCTGCCTGCCAGCTATTTGTCTCTCCTATCTCTCTCCGTCTATGTTTTCCTATTTTTCTTACTGTTTCTCTCTCCTCCCCCCCTCTCTCTCTCCTTTCTCTTTTCCTTATCTCTCTGTGTCTCTTTTTCTCTCTCATTATCATTCTTCTCCGCTATTTCCCTTTCTTTCTCCTTCTCCCTCTTCATTTTTCAATGCCTCTCTATCGTGTTTTCTTCCTCTCTTACATTCTCTATTTCTCCCTGCTTTATCTCCAATTCTAAATCTCTCTCCTCCCTCTCTTTCTGACTCTCTCTATCTCTGAATAAACTGATGACACGTCGTGTTTGTCAAATATGTCTGCCCTTGTCTGCTGGAAGTCCTAAAAAAGTACTGGCAAGGTTTAATTAGGATATTACTTGTCTTTGGCAGCTAAACTCCGGACTTGGTGTTTCCAGAGTTAGCTTTTACAATTTCACCTACACTTCCTGGTCTAGAATCCCCATTTTGTATTGCAAGAAAACTTTGGTTGGTTTGATTTTTAGTTTTACGTCCTTTGCAACACTACGTGGTCGGGCGACTTTGAAACTTTTGTCAGAGCCAACCTGAGTTGAGCTGAATAAATCTGGAGTAGAAAGACGTAGATGCACGTCCCCATTTGGGAATCGAATCAGGTTTTCCCCGTGATTGGCACAGAGCTTAAGCACTACACCACAGACGCCGGTAACAAGGAAGGAAATAAGCAAAAGAAATACAGCCCTACATCAGGGAATTTCAGGATAAAAGTGCAAGCCATAAATGTCCATTTATGGGGACCTTTTGCTGTGTGTGTGAGCACGGGTGGACCAAGTAGGTAAAATCGTACGTCTGAAAAAACAACAACAACCGCATTTCTTTCTCCCCTCCCCGCCCCCCTCTCTCTCTCTCTCTCTCTCTCTCAGTCTCTCTCTCTCTCTCTTGCACACCATCAGGATAAAAAATGGTATTATATTCATACAGAAGGTAGTGAGAATGACGACCCCCTCCTCCCCCCCCCCCACACACACACATAAAATAGAGTGGAAGGGATTAAGAAATCAAATGGATGGATGCATGGATGGGTGGATGGATTAATGGACAATCTGATTGGTGAATGGATAGAAGGACGGGGGAGGACGGGGAAGTTAAATTGATGGATGAATGTTTAAAAGATGAATGTACAGATAGATGGAAGGCTGGATCAGTGACGGAGTGGATCGGCGGACTGATCCGTGTGCGAATGGATAGAAAATAACAGAGTAAGATACTTGATTGCTTATTCCTCAAGTACCGGTATTTCTAACGTCCCTTTCTGGTTGGAAGGCGGTCGAAGCAACAGAAACCTCGAGAAAATAAATGAGGTAATCCCTCCTCTCTCTCTCCAAAAGGATTTGAACCCAGGACTTCTATGATTCCAAGCAGGCGTTTTCCCCCTCGGCCACAGACTCAAGAGGGCAATAGGCACAGAGAAATGTTTACTCAAACCATGTTAACAGACAAGCGGAAAAAAATAAATAATCATGTTTACAAAAAATAAACCCCGGCCGTACTCTTTTTATTTTTTTAGGGGAATGAACTTTCAATAGACGCTGTGTCTAAGGGAAATAAATTACTTGCACAGCAAACATGGGCATAAGTGTTGCTCGACACCGTAATTCATTAACAAGGTTATAGAGTTGCTTCATGCTTCAGGCATGCGGGCCCGACGTATTTCAATACCTAACACTTTACAGAGCAATATTGATAGAATTCTCGATTGCTTGAATTCTAGAAACGTTAGAAAAAATAAGACAGTTACAGGGCAAATTGTGACACTTTATAGACGTGAGGAAATACTATGCAGGTGCGCAACACCAACAAAATTATCTCTACAAAAAAGAAAAAAAAGAAAAAGAAAAAAGGAAAACAAAACAACGTCAAGCGAGTTAGAGCTCATAAAATAGTTAAATCTATAAAATTTTAGCTAGGTACTATTTTTAATCACAAGAAAAAACATTAAGACAAGTGTCTTTAAATAAACATGCAGGGGGAGAGGAGACGGAGAAAGAGATAAATAGCGAGAAGAGAAATGCAAAAAGAGCGAGGACAACGACCGAGTGGGAATTAAGGCATGTTCCAAGCTTGTTAAGCAAAGAACTTGTCAAGGAAATACTGTCTGTGTCGTTCTGACATTCGACATACCGCGCGTAAACCTGTTATAAGCTCCTAATCCTCTGCCATACACGATGCCAAGAAACACAATGACAAATTATACAAACACAATTTACTATCACCGCAGTATTCTTGTCTTTTCCCCCAAACTCTCTCTCTCTCTCTCTCTCTCTCACACACACAGAGACACACTCTCTCTCTTCTCTCTCGCTCTCTACGATTTTGGTTTCGCCTTACAGGTCAGCTCTCTCTCTCTCTCTCTCACACACACTCTCTCTCTTGCTCTCTACGATTCTCTTTTCGTCTTTCAGGCCTGCATGCCAAGACCTCTAGCCTATATGTAAACATGCGACATGTGTGTTTGTAAGTGTGTACACACGTGTATTAGTATTCGTGAGTTTATGTGCTCGTGAGCATAAGTGTATTTTCAGTTTATTTAGATGTGTGAAAGAGTGCGTGTCCAATATTAATACTTTCAATGTAATACATTAGGTGTCGGCGACCTAGTGGTCAGACTGCCGGACACGTAATCCTACTGAAGAGTGGGGTTGCGGGTTCGAATTTTTGCGGGGGTCCTTGCAGTGACATATCACAGATGGAATGACCCTCAAGGGAAAAATACCACAGTATTACCAAGAGGCTAAAACAGCCAAAGATGTTGGCGCCTCTATAAACAACTAACTTTGAACTAACTAGCTAACTGGGAAAAACACTTTTCGCAATTTTTTCCACACTGGGCCCTAGTGGTAATGGGTAACACGGGTGCTGCTCTTGTGGCGACCAGCAGTGGTGTTTGTGGGAAAGATTGGCATAATGTGAATTTGTTCGTATACATTGTATTATTGTATGTACGATTATGATTGTATTTGTATCACTACTGTAAAACGAAGTTTCCCTACGGGGCTTAATAAAGTACCATTTATTTATTTGTTTATTCATTTATTTATTTATTTGATTATTAAGTCTGACCACCCAGTCCTACCTCTAAATGGGATCACAATATGCACGAATTACTTTTCTGATGCGCCCTATCTCAAGAACATACTCAAAGCTTACTACTACTATACATTATTTTACTTTCCAACATTAGCTATGTTTTCATTATGCATTCAAGGTTCAATACAACATACAAACAATATCACACCACCGAGGAGCGACTGGCCACTCCCAATGGTCATCCAGATCTGAACCAATCACGATGACCTACCGGTGGTAACGAGAGAGCCGCTCCTGTTGGACGTCTGGGAAATTCCGGAACTAGAATGTCACCACAGAACAACTTCAGTCCGTCTACAATTTCCCGATAAGCCGAATATGTCATAGCTATGCTTTGCTGAGTTGCGTAGATGTTTTAATTCCGACCATAGAGAAAATTCGTGATGAAGCAGATTAGGTCTGAGTTGGCCCTTGCGCTGGGAATCCTAAAAACCAGAAAGATCTGAAAAAGTGAATGCCTCTATTTACAAAACCCGAATAGCCGAATAAGATTCATGTACTACGATGTACGTTTTGCGCATTCCGTTATGATTTTAAGGCATTAAAAACAATAACCTGAGACTTTACACACCAACAGATTTGTTTTATAGGGAGGGGGGTTCTTAAAATCCATCCCAACGAAAATGGTTTGATTTTTATTTTTAGTTCCACGTCCTGAACAACACTGTCAGGTCATGTAAAAGAATGGCTACTTCGACCCTGCCAGCCAGGGCCAACCCGGGCTGAGAGCAAGCAAAAAGACGCAGAAGCTCGTCCTCATTTGGGAATAGCACTGTACTCAGGAAATTTGTGTGATACGCTGAGAGCCTAAAAATTATACCACAGACGCCGGTTAAAGCGTTTGATTTTTGGTTTGATACCTGTTTTACGTCTCCTGCGACACTGTAAGATCATTTAAGAGACAGGCTACTTCGACCCTGCCTGTCAGAGCCAACCCAGGCTCAGAGGGAAAAAATCCCAGCAGAAAACCCCCCCAGATCGTCCGCGCTCGGGGATCCACATTGGGTCCTCCACATGACAGGTGAAGAGCCTAACCATTACACCACAGCGCTGGTTCAAAGCGTTTGATTTCGATCAATGTTACAACACAGAGTTTAATCGTACAGTCCTATACTCGACATACTTTATGCTAGAAAAACCCTGGTTTATTTTATATTGCAGGGCATCGAGGCAGCAGATCTAACCACCCTCCAAAACGGAAAAAAAAACTTGCTGTTCTATTAGTTTGGGACAGCTCTTTTTTAATTTTTTTTATTCAAGGCAACTTTTATTATGATTAGAATAAACGAATATCTTACTCGAACTTGGGCCACCTCCAGTCCGGAGCTCATTTGGCGCTCGCTCGTTAACAGGCTTGGTCAGAAATCCCTTGCAGATCTGCGCGTAATTAGAAAGAGGCCGGTCTTAAGACAAAAAAGGCCGGGCTTGGGATTCAGGGTAGGGTGCCACGAGATAAGACGTGATGAAATGGGATTTGTCTCGTTCTCTCGGAGAGAAGGACTACGAGAGAGGAAACTTACCTCCCTTTATGACGCATCTTTTCAAATGTTGCGCCACCCTGCTATGGTCCAAGCCAAAATGGCGAAACAAAAGCTGGCTTCTCTATAAATAAATACGTCTTAAT
>JAUKPP010191040.1:2033-14230 GCA_032273245.1 Phyllaplysia taylori
TCATGGTTTCTATCGTTGGTGTTGATCGTATGCCGACTTTTCTTGGATTCCTGTCATTATTATGACTAGACGAACCTACCCTAACGAGCCGACCACCTACACAAAACGACCACCTCTTCACCATACGACCCCAAATGGGCAATGTTGCTGTTTTAGTCTCAAACTTCAAAGGGCTGACAGGCGAGAAAACGATAAATATTTCTGGGTTGGGGCGGGATGTTTCGTCATGGTTTCTATCGTTGGTGTTGATCGTATGCCGACTTTTCTTGGATTCCTGTCATTATTATGACTAGACGAACCTTCCCTAGCGAGCCGACCACCTACACAAAACGATCACCTCTTAACCATACGACCCCAAATGGGCAATGTTGCTGTTTTTGTCTCAAACTATTCTAAGGCCTGACAGGCGAGAAAACGATAAATATTTCCGGGCTGGGGCGGGATGTTTCGTCATAGATTTTATTATTGGTGTTGATCGTATGCCCGACTTTTTTTGGATTCCTGTCATTATTATTATTACTAGTCAAACCTGCTTTAGCGACCACCTGTACAAAACGACCCTCTTTTCACCATACGACCCCGGATGGGCAATGTTGCTGTTTTGGTCTCAAACTTCAAAGGGCTGACAGGCGAGAAAACGATAAATATTTCTGGGTTGGGGCGAGATGTTTCGTCATGGATTCTATCTTTGGTATTGATCGTAAGCCGACTTTCCTTGGATTCCTGTTATTATTGGTATTGTTATTGTCATTATTACTAGTAATAGCGACCACCTGTACAAAACGACCACCTGTACAAACGATCACTTCCCTCCCCCCCTACCCGCCTTACCTTTTTCCCCCTATACAAGAGCTAAAACAGCCAAGATGCTGGTGCCAATATAAACAACTATTTTATTTAAAATTCCCAATACAATGACCCTGTCCAAAACGACCACCTGTTTAAGACAGCCACTTTTTTCTCTACAACTAGTAGTCATCTTGGGCAGGTTCGACCATACAGTTACCCAAATTATTGCTGTTATTTTATTTATTGCAACTATCATCGTTTGGTTTAATTTTGGTTTTGGCTTAACGTCTCTGTGAGGTAATTTGAGAGACGGGCGACTTCTATCCTGCTTGGTGGGGCCAACCTTTGGGCTGATAGGAACGAACAGAAAGACGCAGATGCTCGTACGCACGTGGGCTCGAACTCGCGTCTTCCGCGTGACAGGCGAAGGGCCTAACCATTACACCACAGACGCTTGTCTTATCATGGTCATTATTCCCATTACTACATGTATGATTTATTGAAAGCCCAAACCAACCACCCGCGTCCGTGATGTAGTTTGGCTTGGTTACCATCAGTTTTACGTCCCCTTGAACACTATAAGGTCATTTAAGAGACTGGCTACTTCGACCCTGCCTCTCAGGGCCAACCCGGGCTGAGAGGAAGACATCCTAGCAGAAAACAACAACCCAAATCGTCCGCGCTTTGGATCGAACTCGGGTCTTCCGAATGACAGGAGAAGAGCCTAACAATTACACCACAGCGGCGGGGGTGTAGTTAGAAGTTAGAAGTTACCTATTTATAGAGGCACCAGCTTCTTTTGCTGTTTTAGCCAGTCCGTGGTGTAGAGGTTGGACTATTTACCTATCACGCAGATGAAGGGAGTAAGTGAGTTAATTAGTTTTAAGTTAGCTGTCTATAGAGGCGCCATAGAGAGGGAAAAATAAGAAGGTTGGAAGGAAAAAGAAATTACAGAAAGTAAAATGCACGAATCCGAATAGATTAAAGAAAAAAGACAGAGAGAAAGATTTTTTTAAAAGAAAAAAGAAAGAAGAAAAAACGAAATACAAAAGAAAGAAAAACAAAGACAAAGAAAACCATTATTGTCGCATCCAGATTCGTGAAAACTAGTGTAGCCAAAAGGCATGGGCAAACTATAAAAAAAAAAAAGAATTTTTAAAAAGGCAAAAAGGCAAAAAAAGAAGAATATTATAAGCTTTTCAATCAGGGTGAAATGCAATACCCTAATAATCCATTAATACGCTTTTTACCGGACACGCGGCAACAGAATAGAAAAGACTCGTTATAAATGTCTAGGAGCGCGGCAATAATACCCATTCATCGATCCCCTTCCCTGGCGCAGACAGTTCGATACCAATAGCCATTGATTGCACGTCCGAACGGTTGGCAAAAAATGCCTGCAGCAACAAAAGTGATTGTCCACAACTGAATGAGGTTGGACATTCAACGGTCAAGTGATGATTGCGGGCGTAGACGTGGGGGACGGCACGGATTTCACTTTCTGTACCTGGTCTTTTCTTTTAACTTTACTTTCTGACTTTTTCTCTCTTGTTTTCTTCACCCCTCACTCTCTTTCGCGTTTTTCTCTACTCATTGCTGCTTGTGTGGTCTGCAGGGAAAATATATCTCCTCTCTCACTCCTTGTCTTCTTCTCTTTCAGTCCTTGTCTTCTCCTCTCTCACTCCTTGTCTTTCCCTCTTCCCTCTTTGTCTTTTCCTCTTTCACTCCTTGTCTTCTCTTCTCTCACCCCTTGACTTATCCTCTTTCCCTCCTTGTGTTCTATTCCTTCAACCACACCTTTGATCTCAGAGTTGCTAAGATTAAACAGCTAGTCTTTTCGGAGAAAGACAAAAAGTCTCGGAGGCCCCCTTTGTACTTTGACCACATTAAAGATCCCTTGGCGGTTGAAAATTGAAAATAGAAAGTCTTTAAGGCCACCACCTGAGCAAAAGTCAGACCTAATTACTACCCAAATTCCAGGAAAATTTTAATAGGTATAAACATTGTAGAGGGTCTTCGAAATCGAAATGGGGTTTGTCGTTGCTCAAGATCATACTTCATTATTTGCATCGACACTTACACCAAATGTACTGACGTCTGTGATCTAACGGTACTTTCTCCGCCTTCACGCAAAGTGTGTAGCCCACCTCTCAAATGGCACAAAATTGTTATAGGGGGCTTTAGACAATAACAAACAATTAAGTTATAGCAAATTGACGCACGCTGAAACCGAAGTTAAAGTTAAGGCTTGGAAATAACTCTAATAGCTTTTCATTTACCCCCCCCCCCCCCTCCCCCTATTCAAGCACCCCTACCCTGATAAAAAAAAAATGTAAATAAAAAAATGATTAAAAAAAAAAAAAAAACAAGAAGGAAGACCAAACCAATCTCCCCACCTCTTCATTTCCCGAACCTGTGGTTGTCTGATCTCCTTCAATCAATGATAACTGTACCTTGTCACCATTGAAGGTTACTCACAAAGCGGAGCGGAAATAATGCCAAGGACTTCTATTGTACAGGAAACCCAAATGTTTTATACATGGAAAATCCTCATTGTCAGGGCGGGGCTTCCAGTCGTTCTTGTTCCCGTACTTCATGGTTCAGACCAGTGTTATAATACTAGGATACTTTGAATCATTAGCCTTTTTATATTGCTGCATTGAATCGCTGGAATTGATGAAGCGTATAGAAAAAATATACGGTAACTATTTATTTTGGAGCAATTCTTTTACGATATCATGAACCGGTGTTTTGTTGTTTAATGGTTAGGCTATTTGCCTTTTACGCGGAAGAACCTAGTTCGACCTCCAAGTGCGAACGATCTAAGTCTTTCTTCAGGGTATTCGTCCCTCTCAGTCCGGGTTGACCCTAACAGGCAGGGTCGAAGTAGCTCGTCTTTAAAAATGACCTTACAATGTTGCAAGTGATAAACAACTGATAACCAAAAGATGTCATATAGAGAGATAGTCTTCTTAAAGTTGTTGCAACGTCTTCTTCTGCTTCTATCGACGCACGTGGTGTAATGGTTAGGCTCTTTGACTATCACGCAGAAGACCCGAGTTCGATTGTAAAGTGGGGACGGAACTAGCGCCTGCGTCCTCCTGCTGGGATCAATCCCTCTCAGCCCGGGTAGGTCCTGGCAAGTAGTGTCTAAGTAGCTCACCTCTTAAATGACCTTACAGTGTTGCAGGGGACGTAAAGCTAAATTCCAAACCAACGCGTCCGCTTCAATGGCCTTCTATTTTCTGCCACAGGTGGATATGACGACTTTTTGTTCTTAAATCCGCGATACAGATTTTTTTGGGGGGCTGGCTTTTGTGTGTGTATGTGTTCGTGCGTGCGCGCGCGCGTATGTGTGTGTGTGTGTGTGTGTTCGTGCGTGCGCGCGCGCGTATGTGTGTGTGTGTGTGTGTGTGTGTGTGTGTGTGTGTGTATGTGTGTGTGTGTGTGTGTGAGAGAGAGAGAGAGAGAGATATTAATTGATTTCATTCTCTCCTTTAAAATCGATCTACATGTATTTTCTTTTTCTTTTTTCTCTTCAACCTCCCTGGTTTTAACTATATTTTGCCTCTTTGGGGCGATCAAGAGCGCGGAACACACATAAGTCTGAGCACGTCAAGATAGAGAGAGCGGGCCTATTAACCGGTATTGTATTTATAAGGTAATTCATGGGGCCTCTTGTCTTGTTTATAGTCGACCAGACTAGAACTAATAAATTCCATCGTAAAATGTTATTTCCAATCTCTTCCATTCTTATTCTCTGAACAAAACGTTCAAACAGAAAATGGGTCCCAACTAAAGCATAGCCTACTATTCAGGGTGAAATAAGGTCGAGATTTAGACCCAGGCCTGTGCTCCAACATACTGTATTATCTCTTTTACAATCACCCTAGCCTACATCTCCGGTACTCCCCCTATAAAATCCATTTCATGTTATGTCATAAAATTGATATAACCTATCTATGTCAAAGAATCAATCTGTTTCTTTAATACAGTCATTGTGTTTTATGTGTGTGCACTTGTGACTGACCCACTTCCTGCAATAGTGTGACCTAGTTTCCTCGGAAGAGACATTTAAATACTTTGGATCACTGACCGACTGACATGGACATAAAGGCGATTTTGGAAAGGTTATGGCTGCCTCTCCGATTAAGTGTCTTTCTAACTAAAGCATTGCCACCATGTACTTGATCCTAGGCGTCAAGTTACACGCTACTGCGCCTTTCGTGCTGCTTAGGACATGCTTTAAAGACATGTCGGTGGAAGCTTTTGACAAACAAGAGCGTCCTTTGTTTGCTAGACGACTCTACATTTTATGGCAATGTCACAGGAGAGATTCTCACAAGAAGAAAGCAGATCAGGACAAATTAATGGAGAAAAAACTGAATGAAACTAATGAGGCGCAGAGACCCACAATTCTGACCTGAGGCCGCCATCTTAAATCTCTAAAAGTGAGCCACAAATGCTCAGTCGAACTAGTAGGCCTAGTAAGGCGGAGCGTCCACTGTATATGATATATACATATGAGCCTGGCTTGCAACTGACAAAACAGGTCAGTGGACGCTCCGCCTAAGTAGTATATTTTTTTTTCTCTGTGCCAGTTGTTTGCTCTAAAGATCCCGGTTGGTTAGTGAGGCTTCGCTTTTCACGAGCACCAGAAAGTTCGAGATGTCTAACAGTTGAAGATTATTTTTTTTCCACTTTACCAAGAGATAAAGAGTTCGGTGGGTGTGGCCAAGGCTTTCCTAGACCTAAGATTCACTACATTCCTGTGCTTCTTTGAGTCCCGAGGTGGCACAGCCTTCTTACCCGTCCCCCACCAGGACGAACTTATTTATTGTCGTCACTATTTTCCCCCCGAAGCTGATGCAACCAGTCTCGTTTGTTGATGACGTTTTGTTATTACGCTTGGTTTGGTTTGGTTTTGGCTCAACGTCCCTTGCAGCGCTTGGTCATTTAAGGGACGGAAGACTTCGACCCTGCCTATCAGGGCCAACCCGGGCTGAGAGAGACCTTGTCTCAGCAGAAAAACTGAAATATACTCGATCAAACCAACTGCTCCACGTGGGCCTCGAACTCATGTCCTCTGTGTGATAGGCGAAGCGCGTAACCATTACATCACAGGCGCCGGTTGTTATTACGCCGTGGTAGCAGTTTTGCTCTATATCTAGATCTAGGTGAAGAAAGGAATGTGTAAGATGACTTTGGGGTACGAACGTTTGTTATGTTAGAAAAATGGCAAGACTGAAGTCGATAAATCACTCTCGGGAGACATGGTAGGATCTAGATAGGCAGAAACTGGAGTAGGCCTTTATGTCAGAACTGCACCAGAATAAACATGGAATGTGCTAAGAATGACAGGCTAGTATGATATTTGATTCATCTAACATTGAAGGCGTTGAAGGTGGAGTATACTAAAAATTATCGCGTAAATGAGTTGAAATGGCAGACAGATCCAAGAGATGATAATCAAATCGATCAGCTGATTATGGAGAAAGACCAGGGGAGTTGATGATGCATAGATGGCGGATGATGTGTGAATACACAGGCATCAAGCAATTGCTTCATGAAGTAGATGGGAGGGGCGATTTTTTTAAATGGTTTTTTTTTTTATCAAACTCGTAATCATAATAATGATAATAGTCAACGTAATGATAGTAGCGCTAAGTGATGCTCACAATGATAATTGTGACGATAGGCCTAACAATAGTTTAAATAATGTTGATTATCAATAATACAACTACTATTACTACTACTAATACGAGATAATAATAAGCGGCGCTGTAGTGTAAGGCGTGAAAGGCGAAAAGTCTAACGGTTCCACTACAGACGTCGGTAGTGAGGGTTTTGGACGAAATCTAAGCATTTAAAGCGATTCTATGACCATTGCAAAACTGAAAGGTCGTTTATTAGCGGATGTCAGATCTTAATTCTCCTATAGGACAGAGATGAGAACCCCAGACGCAGCTGGAACCCATAATAACTTTCAGGAGTGGTTACCAGCGCCCGTGTTGTAATGGTTAGCCGCTTCGCCTGTCACCTAGCAGACCCAGAGTTTGATTCCCAAATGGGGACGCGCATCTGCGTCTTTCAGCTGGGATCCGTCCCTCTAAGCCCGGGTTGGCCCTGATGGACGGGATTGAAGTAGCCCGCCTCTTAAATGACCTTACAATGTTGCAAGGGAAGTAAAACTTAACACCAAACAGCAAATATTAAAACCTGATACCATTGCCATCTAAGATGGGCGCTTTACTACTCGGTCACAACTGTCATTGTTGCAATACGAAGTGTACTTAAAACAAAACAAAAATCCCTTTTCGCAACCACAATAAAAAAAAGTATTCACAGAAATTTAAAAACACAGGTCTTTCTTTTTTTTTTCTCAAATTGATTTATTTCAAATCATAGAATTGCAGACTCCCCAATAAGAGCCATCAACTAGATTATATTCATTCATGGCATACAATAACAAACAGTCGAATATCAAACACAAAAAAGAGTTACCATAGTAACTACTTGAATATCCCAAAACAAAAATGAATAATGAAGTGACTATTGTTTTGTTTTGAATTTTTCAACCAATTATATTGGTAGCTGCGGGAGAAGTTATATTACAATAATTATACGGCACTAAATTATGATATTATATGATAAAGTGGGCAAACAATAGTGAAACATACCTGAATCTAAAAGACAATTCATAAAAGACACAAAAAAGTTTCAAAATGATTTCTATTTGAGTTTGCTGCATTAATAGGTAATCAATTTGGTAAAATACGAGTACATGACAGCAGAATAGAACAGCTGCTGCAGTTAGAGAGATCATACCAGTGTGAGGACATACACAGACATCATTATCATCATGAACAGCATCTTTATCATCATCATCATCATACTATCTTCATCATCTTATCTCCACTGTCATCATCTTCACCCAATCATTATCATCATCATATTCATCATTGTTATTCTTGTCATCATCAATATTGTCCCTGTTATCATCATCCTCCTCTTCACTATCATCAAAATCCTTGTTATAGCCATTGTCACTGTCATTATCATCCCCATAATATCATCTTCATTAACATTAGCTTTATCATCACCATCCCCACCACCATCATGATAACCGTCCTCCTCCTCCTCATCAGAATAACACAAAGATAGCTTATCCACAAACCATCTAACACTGTAACAGTCATATCTAAAGGAACCAAAATGGCAGATGTTATTAAGCTTGCACTGTAAATAAGAGAACCTTTGGCTATATTACATCTCAGATTAAATTAAATAAACATTGGGAAACCCTTTGTGGTACTTGAAATATTCATGAAATGAAATGAATAATTTGTTTTACTGGCCTTTGTCAAATACAGCAGGCAAAATACGGCTAACTAGTGTGGATTAGCCTACCGTATGTATCACTTCATCATGATATTTTTTTTTTTAAAAAGAGGAGATTCGCTTCTAAGCCCCATCGGTCATGTCAGCTGAGCCATTCCAAATGTCTCATCATGTTTGTGTGGTTACATTACATTTTACATCCCTTGTAAGACTATATGGTCATTTAAGAGATTGGCTACTTCGACCCTGTCTGTCAGGGCCAACCTGGCCAGAGACTGACAAACGCCAGCAGAAAAACGCAGATTGCCTGCACGTGGGATTGAAGCCGGGTCTTCTGCATGATAGGCAAAAAGCCAAACCATTACTCCACAGACGCCAGTGTGATGTTTGCCTTACTCATTAATGATAGCAACAACAATAATCAAACAAAACAATTTTCTATTTCCCAATGTTAGTTCTACTAATCTTAAAAAACATTCGAAAAGCTAAAAAGCAGACACTCTATGACAGTCATTATCATTCCTAATGCTCACAGAAATGGAGCTGTAAAAACCCAAACAAATAAAAATAGAAATTCCTATATTGCATTAGGTCATATCAGCAAATTTTTCAAGGCACACAAGAAATTTGTATCTGAAATCTTCTGACCAATGTAACTTGTTACATGAACAAAAATTTAAGAAATCCCAGGGCTACCTGTTCTTGATAAAATATCTATTAGGCTGTCTGAGGTTTGTGCAAAGACAACATAAAAATAGAAACAATTTTAAGTCTGTGCGATAATGTTCAGGAAACACCATTGTAAAAAGACTTATTGTAAGAGCTAGAAAGTTTGTGAATGAAGCCATCTCTTACAACAGGAGACACATTTTAAACACAGTTATAAGTGTCAAGATTTACAATCATGAACTGCATTCAATAAATCCGTGGTGGTATTGCAACTGGTGGACAATCCAAAGATTGTAGCGGACTATTCCTCCCAGTGCATTATCACCACTGAAGTAATTATAATAAGAGTAATTCCACATTTGCCCAAGTCAAATTTTTGTGGCAATTTCAGCTTACTGTTTCATTAAGATCCTTGCGTCTTAATCAATTAGCAAAACTCAAGTTCTTCACTTCATAAAATACAATTGCTTTCAAAGTTTTCTAAAAAAAAAAGTAAAATGTCACTTGAGCAAATGTGGACTGGCTCTGAGGATATTATTACTACATGAAAGTATGCACAAAGCATGTATAATTCAAATATAAGCGGTTTTACAAAAATAGATGGGTGAGATTTCTGATCAGCTGGTACAAGGCACGAGGTTCTTACTTCAAGGAGAAATAAAAACTTACAGCTCCACACTCTACACACAAGAGTAGAAACAGATGAAGGCATGGGCGAAAACATAAAAGACCTTGGTCACAGAATGGCTTATTGTATTTGCACAATGAAATGGAACTGAACAGACAGCATTTCCATTGTTCAAAACCAAAGTTTGTGAATAGAAAAAAGTACGCTTTTATTTTTGTGCACAAAAATCCTCACTCAAAGCATCAACATTAGTTAAACTCTTATTTTATCGTCAGAGATCAATAAACGTTCTGATTTTGATTAATTCTATAGGATTCTTTATTTACAACTTTGTTTTTGGTTGTTATGTTTTGTTTCTAGCATACTATGCATTTTGAGACCAAGTCCTTCATGTCCTATGCCCATGGCTACAACCATCCATCAATGACGATACATGCAATAAACTTGTGTATTCAGCACTGTTATTTACTATCTCCTAATTCTTGTTCGGCAAATATTATGGGACAGTCAGCTCAAGTTACATACTCGCCGTACAAAAATCTTCTTGACAATTCTGGACAACACGAAGTACCTGAAATACAGACAGATAAAGAGTTTTGACACATAGTGCGTCACACCAAGCTAAAAGCTATCCCATCACCACCATGGTGATAAATATCTTATTGCATATGATTGTTTTCCATTCAAAAGGTGTATAGCACAGCACCTTATCATACACATGAGGAAAAACAAAAACTCATTAAAAGAAACATATACACAAAGAGCACATAATGTCATCAAGTTGCTACAACCACTACTTATCCACAGTGTACACAGAAAGTAGTTTCGCTTTGCCTTTAAGATACGGTACAACATCACAATAAACATGCTATCCCTAAAAGCAAAGATGATTCTCAACATCTATATCAGTTACCTGAGAACAATTGTCAATACTCCTACCTTATCTAGAACTTGATAAAAAAGTTCTTCTTGAAAAGTGGAACAGGGAGCGTATGATATCCCAACGCATAAAATTTTTCATTTGTTCAATAATTTGGTCAGCCAATCTACCATAGTTGACTATAATGTTGCTTGTCAACTCCTGAAAAGATTGGAGCACTACAGTCTCCACAAAAGTTAAGGGCATTATTTTTTGTGTGTAAAACTCATGTGCCAATCATTCTTTGGTAACATTGCCTTTCTCTGATGGTTAGTATAGTTGTACAGTTCCCTTTTCAAAAACAATACAAATTGTGTATCGCTCATAAAAGTAATCATAGTCACAAAATCAGCGATGCATGTTTTATGATTATGATGCAGCAGGAGCAAGATCTTTTGGCAAACGGAAATTTGGCACCTAATTAACGTTAAAAGTCTTGTGCATACCATTTCAAAGGAAAGCTCAGTTGATTGCAGCAAGTGCTAATATTCAAGTGAAAGATAGAGATAAGGACTAAATTAGTCCTTTAAAGCCAAGAGTATTTTTTTCATAGTATAACAGCAAGAAAACACTGAAATGCATGACCATCTCTGCACAAAGGTATAAGCCACAAGAAATTTTCCATTTTCTTTTTTCTGGGCTTGCTTCTTGACATTATTCCATGTCTTTCCACTTTTCTGTACATCATAAATAATTTTTAAAGACCAAGAATGGTAAGAGGAAATTGTACACCAATCCTCGAGTCTTGAGAAAAACTTTAAGGTTAAAATCTTGGAAAAATTTAGGTGAAAGGTTATACTTTATGAAATTTTTCAGTTCGCAATTTTGTGACGACGAATAATTGATCATCTGATCTGAAAAAGTAACATTAAAAAGAAACAAATTTGGGTTAATCTTTAAGGTTTTTTAACCTCATAAAACTAACATGTTGGGAAACAGGACTGAGTGGATAAAAGAAAAAGAGAATCCAGCATTTCTCTCAGCATTTGTAACCTTTGCTTGCAAAATGTAAGCTTAAGCATAAGAAAACATCAAAAGCAGCAGATGTTGTCACTACTGATAGTCAACTTCTAAGGCACAGGGCAAATAATATACTTTTCTGTTCAAATACACACCTTAAACGTTCAAATATCACATTGTAAATCCAAATGCCAAATTGTAAGATAAAACGCACAATGCAGGTTCAAATGTACAATAAACAGCTTTTCATTATGACATCAGGTGCACGCAGTTTTCAAATTAAAATATAGCATAATTGTGACATTTGAACTAACATGTATGCAACTTACAAATTCAAATGTAACATAATTGTGAATTTGAACTTGCATGCATGCAATTTTCAAATTCAAATGTAACATTATTGTGACATTAAAATTTACATGCATGCAATTCCCCAAGTAAAACATAACATCATGGTGACATTTGAAGTTACAATGTGGCATCTGAAAAATACCAGGTGTGTATTTGAATGGGGAAAAAGTCTACAAAGAGACAGGGCTCAATGATCACTGTACAATGAAGCCGTCTCGTGTTGTGCACTTGCTTGCATAGCTTCAGTGGAAGATCAAGCGACGATGGCTTACAACAGAGCTGGCAGTTGTGGCGGGGGATCATAGATTGAGCTGGTAACACAGAAACAAGTTGTAATTCTCCCAACATTAGTCACTTGCAGATGTAATATATGATGTTTGTTTTGTTGATGTGTTACGGCACTTTTAGTATGGTCATTTCTGCGCCAGAAAATAGATTGAACAATAGTGACAGTTAGAGAGAAGTATAGTTTTTTCCGGTCAAATGTGAACATAACAGGTTCAAATGTGACATAGTATGCTCAAATGCAACATTACAAAC
>JAUKPP010191151.1:0-14225 GCA_032273245.1 Phyllaplysia taylori
TCTCTCTCTCTCTCTCTCTCTCTCTCTCTCTCTCTCTCTCTCTCTCTCTCTCTCTCTCTTTCTTTTTCTCTCTCTCTTTCTTTTTCTCTCTCCCTCTTCCATTAGTACCCGTGTGAAGCCGGAGTTTTGTATATTTTGACAGACCAGGGTCTGTGATGTAATGGCTAGGCTCTTTGCCTATCAATCAGAGGACATGAGTTCAAGGCCCATGTGAGCAGTTTGTTTGATTAACCCTTTCGCAACGTCGCGTTTTGTCATCCTAAGTGCGATGCAGTTTGTTTTTTAGCTTTTTTGTTAGCCAGTACGTCAGCGCATAAGTGACTTTTTAGGCTGTGTTCTATTTTTGACTGTCACCTGTTTGTTTGAAAAGTTCCCCCCATATAGGGATCAGCAATCCCGAGAGATTCGATACTTCCGTACTATACTTTGTATGCCATGTTGGAAATATCTGTGTCCTTTTAAAACGTCATGGTGCATATACTTTGTATGCCATGTTGGAAATATCTGTGTCCTTTTAAAACGTCATGGTGCATTGAAGGGGTTAAGTATATCCCGTAATGGTAGAAGTCCCTTAAATGACCTTACAGTGTTGCAAGAGACGTGAAGACTAAAACCAAACGAAATCAAAGACAGGATAGAACAAGGTACAGCTTCTCTATTTCAATGCTTGTCAAATGATTATCTTATCTTATCTTATCTTATATACTTCCAAGGCACTACAAAAAGCTTTTTGGGACTGATTTAGGATTTACAGGGTTGAGCGTATCCACAATTTTCACTTGAGTTGAGCAGGCTAAGGAAAAATTATGGGCTTCCTCTGGATTGATCCCAAATTCTTCGCCCGTCGTGCGGAAGACCTGATTTCGATCCCAACTTAAGACAATGTGGGGGTTTTTTCTGCTGGGATTTTTTCCCTCTCAGCCTTGGTTGGCACTGACAGGCAGGGTTGAAGTAGCCCGTCTCTTGAATGACCTTACAGTGTTGCAGGGGAACCAAGCCAAACGGTCCCAAATTAGAGATTTTTTTGCCACGCCACCACCACCACCCAGAAAGTTAAGTGTCTGAAAATTTCATCAATTATTTGTGTGTGTTTTGATCCAGGGTTGAACAAGGATCAGCTTCATGTCAAAGTCCAATATCTTGAGAGCCTGAACGTGACGCTGAGGGAGGAGATGCGACTTCTGGAGGCTCTACACAAGAGCACACAGGTCAGCCCCTCACTCAGCCGGGACTCTGTCCTCAAGGACAACGCAACGTCCACCACAGGCGAGGGGAAATGTGACGGAGGATATGGAGCTGATGAGGAAGGCGGCGGCTACCAGCGAGGGTTTAACATCAACGACGATGAGGAGGATTTGTTGAGACAGCACCTGGCTGAGATTAGAAGACTTCGTCAGCGGCTTGAGAAGTTGGACATTGGCAAAGATCCCGGTAAGTTGTGAGAAGTTGGACATTGGCAAAGATCCCGGTAAGTTGTGAGAAGTTGGACATTTGCAAGGATCTCGATAAGTGATGGGTCACAGTTCAGTCGTTTCAGATGGTTGAATGCTGACTAACTTGTAGTTAGGGGCTTTGTTTACCGGGATAGATCTGCTGAAAAAGAGTTTAGTCTCAACAGCTTAGCTTTAGTTCAATCCCTTACTTGATTTTATGCTAGAAAAACCCTGTTATTTTTATTGCAGTGCAGTTAGGTGCAGATCTGCCCCCTCCTCTCCAGGAAATCCTACTGTTGTTACTATTTTTATTGGGTATGGAACAGCTCTATTAAGTCATTGGTCTTGATAAATAGAGGAGGTAAGAAGCTTGGCATGGGTTTGATCTCCGGTTGCATCACATTCACGACGGAAAATGTGGCAATTTAGCAGCATCTGAGAAGAGAACTATGATTTGACAGCCTAGAATGGAAGGGACATTTACTCTGTGTTACACTTGTATCTCAGGTGTGGCAACACATACAGTTTGTTAGAACTAAATTAAGATCCTGCTTTTTATATGACTTTATAGTGTTGCAAACATACCAACGAGTATTCACTTTAGGATTTATGTATGAAATGAAAGACAAATCTTAATTTATCCTCTTTTTTTTCTTCTTTGTTCTCGTAGTACAGAGCAACTGTGAATCTGTTCTTCATAAATCGGACGACACAATTCAGCTCAGCTTTTTTTTTTCTTTTCTATTGATGTAAAAGATCAGAAGTAAGCCTTTTTTTTTCAAAAACCAAAATTCACAAATCTTACCCTGGTTTTTATCCTTTTCACTTTGTGCTTCCTAGTGCAGCTTCCAATCTTCTCTTCATACATAAAAGCACACAAAGCTTGTACTGAACTATTCTTTTTTTTTTTTCTTCCTCCTATTGGTATAACAGAGCAGCTGCGAATCTACCAGTCTCACTTCCAGCAACGGATCAGTCGGCAGGAGACTATGATCTCACAGCTTCAGCAGCTGTTGCAGGAAAAGGAGGTGGCCTCGCAGAGAGAATTGGCCGAGACACAACACAGGTGACCTGTTTTTTTCTCTTTCTCTTTCTCTCTTTCTTCTCTCTCACTCTCTCTCTCTCTCTCTGACTCCCTTCCCTCTTTCTCTTTGCCTTTCTCTCTGTCTTTTTCTGTCACTTTCTATTTCATTTTCTCTCCATTCCCCTCTCTCTCTGTCTCTCTTTTTCTTTTTCCTTTTCCACATGGGGTTTCCACATGGGGAAGATAGTAACAGTAAAAAGTAGAGAAAGGGAGGGGAACAGAGAGATGCACCCTGGGAAAGATAAGATAAGATAAGATTAATTTTATTGTCCATACATGACACATTGCCTTGCTTCACAGCATTCCAAGTACATAATGAGACAAGTCGATGAAAGAATGAGATAATCAAATTTAATCCTTAAGGAATAACGTCTTTAATCGTTTCTACTCCCTACTGTGCAAAGGTAAATAGAATCTTTAAAAAACTTATCCTATATAAGTGATCAAATAGATGGGAGCCTAAAACATTTACAATTAATTACTATTTAATGTATTGTGACAAACTTAAGTCTTGATGTTCTTCTTTTCTAGACTTTCCAGAGAGAAGAACGCACAGGTTGAAGAACTGCAGCACGCGATCGCCCAACTCGAAAAGAGCATCGCAGGATTACAGACTCAGATAGAGGAATACAAGAAGAAAGAGGAGGAGATGGAGAAAACAGTGGCGACCCTGAAATCGGATCTGTCATCCAGCGAGAAGAGGGAGGGCGAACAGGAAGAGGAAGTGAAGAAGCTGAAGGTGGAGCGGGCCAAGCTACAGGCGTTTGTGTCGAAGAAGAACCAGGAGTTCCTTCAGCTTGAGGATAACTTGTACAGTATGGAGCAGAGCATCTCCGAGCAGAGGGCGCAGGTGAGAGACTGGGGCAGATTTTCCGGGATTTGATCGAATTTTAAAGGCCAAGAGGTGATGTTTGTAATCTGCAAATACTTGGGGTCACTTGTGGTCAAGCTGTAAAGTGAGGTGATGCTCATAATCTGCAAATACTTGAGAGCTTTTGTGGTCAAGCTATAAAGTGGCTGACTTGAAATGAGAAGTACTGGGATTGCTTGGTTCAATTTGTGATCTTGGATTTATTTCTCAAGTTGTTTTTTTACTCTTTTCTAGTAAAATATGAACGTTACAGACTTGAAATTTTTCATTAGTTATCTAAAATTACTTCAATAGTAGTACAGTACTGTTGCTTTTAAAATGACTGAACAGTATCAGTAGGTGATGCAAAGCTATAAGTCTAGAATCATAAGACTAAGTAACTTTGCCACTTTATTTTAGTATTTATTTATGTACTGCATTTTCCACCCTTCCCTACTTTAGTATATGTAGGAGCCAGTTTCATGGTAGCACCCAATTGCGTGTCAAGTTGCTAATTTCGTATCAACTTTGCCTGTGAAATTCAGTTGCACACCAAGTTTTCCCCACTTGTTTCACTACTTTTCTCTTGAATGCATCCTTTCAATAACGTCATGCCAATTGCGGCGCAAATTTCTCCTTCTTTGCCTCACTATAGTAGACTCTCAGTAAAAGAAAATGAAATGGATTAGATTTAAGCCTTTCTTGATTCAGCAGTTTCCCTTCGTTCAAGTATTTACCGCACTTTTGACACTGAAAGGTCATTTCAGAGTTACGAATTAGATGAGGGCAAAAGTAACAAAAACATAGATGATGAAAGCCATTCAGGACAATGAAGATTCTTCTTTCTCATGATTTTTTTTTTTATAGTTATTTGAGCTATAATTCCATCGGATTCTTTGTATTTTTTTGTGAAAGAAAAAATTCTTTGTAAGATGTCCAAAACAGGTCTGTTATCTCTTTAGTATAGCATCTCCGTATTATATCCTTGTTCTTTCATTTGGACACTCAGTCGTCTACTGTTTTGAGACTATCTAAGTTAAAAGATTTCAGCTTCAGATCTCAATAGTGCCAGGCCATGTATCCGAAGCAAACCTCAAAATGACACAAAATCGGCAAGGAAGTGTTTTCCGCAAAAGTGACATAAAATTGGCAATTGTGGGGCATGGTGCTAATTTTTTTCCTCTTCACACATAAATTTGCCACGAAATTGGCAGCATGACATGCAATTGGCTTATAGCCACACAATTGGCTCCTACATATGTACTTCATGTTCCCACCCTCCTCTGTTTTATATGTATTGACTGTACTGTACACACCCTTCTCTTATTCCTCCATTCTCTATGTTTTTGCTTAGGTTGAGGAGCTGAAGCACCAGCTGAGAGCAGCAGACGAGCGGGAGAGAAAGAAAGATGAGGAGACGAAAAAGCTCCTGACGGAGAAATCTGAACTACAGTCTGACCTGCTGAAGCGTGACCGCGACTATCTCGAGCTGGAGGAGAGCGTTTTCAAACTGGAACTGGCCAAAGAAAGCTCAGAGAAAGACTATCGGAGGCTGCAGGAGGAGGTGGAGGAGAGAGAGAAGGAGAGCGGAGGGTTGAGGAAGGAGATTGCAGAGTACAAGGAGAGCTCGCGACACCTCAAGGAGATTGTGGTGAAGAGGGAGAAGTCGCTGCAGGAGAAGGTGCAGGTGAGGATCTCCTTGGCGTTTGTCTAATTCTGTACCAAGCTTCGTTATATTATTGTGTTCTTCTTTAGTTTTTGTTATAGGTCCCTTGTAACTCTGTAGGGTCATTCAAGAGAGGGGTCACTTTGGCTCTGTCTGTACCGAGCTTCATGTTGTTGTATTCTGCTTTGTTTTGGTTTTGGATTAGCGTCCCTTGCAGCAATATAAGGTCATTTAACTTACTGGACTGAAAAGGGACACTGTCCCAGCAGGAAAAGGCAGGTACTTGATCAAACAAAGTGCCCCATGTGGGCCTTGATTTCTTGTTCTCTGTGAGGAAGGCAAAGGACCAAACTATTACATTGAACGTAACAGGCAGTTGTTGCTGCCAAAGGGTTCTGAATGGTATTGTTGATTTTTTTGTTGTGAGATTGTTGATAAATCAGTCATTAGACAAATATTTGTTTGGCAACTTTCCCTTGACTTTCTCCCCTATGTCTGCACACAGGTGATCCAGCAAATGAGCAGTGAGAAATCGGTCAGTGAGCGGCGTACAGTGGAGCGTGACGACCGGGTGAAACATTTGGAGGGAGAGCTGGAGAAACTCAGACAGGAGATGTCGCAGGAGAGAAGATGGAAGGAGGAATGTGGGAGGCTGGAGGCTGCTCTGACGCAACACAAGGAGGACAGTCACAAGGTCGGGGATGAGGGTTTTGTGTCTGAGAGGGGGGTGGGGGTGGAGGAGGAATTTTTTCTTTAGGAGGGGAGAAAGAGGATTTTATGTTCGAAAGAGGAGCGGGGATTATCATGTAATGTGTTTGTGTGTGTGTGTGTGTGTGTGTGTGGTGGGGGGGGGGGGGGGGGGGTAGAATTAGAATAATGGGAGAGGATATCTTCATGTGGGAAGATGGTAGGGAGTGAAAGATTTGAGCGAACATTTTCCCGACATTATTTTAGAAGCTTTTTAACCAAATTTTTTATAAGTGCTATGAATCTAAAAAAAAAATCCCAACTTCTCTTGTCTTAATAAAGAATTATATCTCTTTGCTTTATATTGTCTCTCTTCTTGTCTTCCTATATCTCCATTAGTAGGCTACTTTTTCTCCCTCCTGTGTCAATTATTACTACTATAACTGTTGCCGCACCTCCCCCCCCTCCCGTTTATCAATGGTAAACTGTTGACAAAAAAAATAAAAAAATAAACACTACCAAAACAGTCACTTATATTTTCCCCCTTGCTGTGTGTTCAGGTGTTGGAGACCCTCAAAGAACGCGAGGCTAAACTACAGAAACGTGACAGGCAACTCCGCTCATTGGTGGCCCAGTACAAGAAGTTGGATGCCAGCTATGTCAAGTGAGTGGAGCGGCTAGCTATGGAATTACTTTTTACTGCCCTGTAAAAGTTTTATTTTATACATCTCTGTGACCACACCAAATGCAAAGGACAGTCTGAACTCCCTCGAGAGAGGAGAACAGGTCATTATCCTCCGCCTGCGATCCCACCACATACCCCTTAATGCACATCTCAGCAGAATCCGGCCAGAAACAGAATCAAACTGCCCCCTCTGTCCACACCCATATCAAACAGTAGCACATCACCTGTTTGAGTGCCCAGCCCTACATGATCTCCGGAATGATCTCTTACCACAAGCAGCAAATATTGAAAATACTCTGTATGGGAAACCTGAGCAACTCAGGAAGACATCCTAATACTATGTCATGGCATCAAGTCGAAGGGCGAGAGCCCAAATGACTGCTGTATTGGGAAAAGTAAAGTAAAAGTAAGTCTCTGTGTAGAAACATAATAACGTTTTTATCATGTCTGCTCATTTATCTTCTTTTCACTTTTGTTGGTTGTAAGTTTGTGTAAAAATTGTAAGTTTTTGTAAAAACTCAACTAATTATCTTTTTCGTTGACCTTGATTTCCTTGCAGGCTGAGGGACTGTCTGAAAGAGAAGTTGGAGCTGATCAAGTCTCAGAAGAGACAGATCGACTACCTCAATGCAATGGTCACTTGTTCTAGTCGTAAGTTTGTCCTATTTTCTTTATCATCCACATTTCTGTTCAGTTTGTCTCTCTAAACAATCTGAATCAATAGGGGAAAAAATCCAGACAGAATAAAATGCATTCAGATGGAAACTGTTTTGGATGAAAAAGGAATCTGCAAAAATTGCTGGACAAACTATCAATTTTGCCACAAGAAATTTTTGGCTTTTTGGGTCAATGAATATAGCAGCTTTACCAAGTATGATTGGTAAAGCTGTTATATACTTGGTAAGCTGTAATATTTATTGATTGATAGCCAGGCATATGGAATCATATATCGTTAATGTATTGCACTAGATGCTGAAAACACAATAAAGATTTATTGATTGTTAGCCCTAAGTAAGAAAATATTTTGCAAAAAAGTTGATTTACCCTTTTATCCATACACATTGGTTGAGTGTGGTGTGTTGTTTAGCTTTTCACCCCTTTTTTTTTTACTATCTCTAATGAAATGAAGTGTAAAGGAAAGAAAGGTTATCCAATTGCTACCAAATAGGGTAATTTTACATATTTCTGCAAGATTGGCTGCTTTGACTTTATGAAACTATTGCAAGGGATGCAATTAGATGTTGAATGTAGAAAAAAAAAAACGTTGATGAAATATGACGTCATAATTTGGTGGCCATACTGGATTTGTATGCTTTGTTCAGTTTTTTTCTTAAAACTGTTGTATTTTTCTACCAATCTCTGAAATTTTGTATGTGGTATCTTGATAGTCATCAAAACATTTGTATAGGATTTTTAAAGCAAAACATTTGTATAGGGCTTTTTAGGCTACGTATTCTTCATAATATGATGACAAGTTTGAGGGCTTTTAGGGTATCAGACTTTACTGGATTTGTCCCTTCATAAATCCCGACAAAATGAAATGGATCAAATTTGCTCTATGCAATTGTGCTAAAAACAGTAAATCAGCCCATGCGAAAATTTCAGATCATTCGATTAAAAAAGAAAAAAGTTAAAGGGAATGTCCTAAGAAAACATCAAATCTGAGAAAAGAAAACATCAAATCTGAGAAAAAAATGAAAACGATCAGTTTTCAAGCATTCGCAATTTGGAAAAATATTCATTACAGACCTCAGAATGCATGTTTTTATTTTCTTTCTCATAATTTCTTATAGAATAATGGGTCAGGAAACCAAACATGGCCCAAAAATGTGGATTTTCTACAATATTTGGCCGTTCATGCCCTGAAGTAACAGAAATAATGAAATGACATAATATATTGCTTTTGTGAGATTGTTTTTCATCTAAAGTGAAACTTACTCACTTTATGGGAAGACCATCTTTTCCTTTTGCTGTTCTTCGGTATTTCATGAGTTGTGATGCTTTTTTCATTGATTCATGTCTGTTGTGTTTTGTGATGCTTTTTTCATTGATTCCTCTCTTGTGTTTGTGTGTTACAGAAGAGGAAAAGAACTCTCTAATGAAGGAGTTGGTGGCGGAGTTGGTAGCCACACAGAGACAGGTGGAAAACTTGTTGTCTCGTCTCGAGCCGGGCGCCGCTGCCTCGCAGGGGAACAACCTCTCCTCTGGATCAGGGGGAATACCACAAGGTTTGCACTGTCCTCCTTAAAGTTTTCTGAATTTTTTTTTCTTTCTTTCATTCATTTGCTCATTTGTTCTTTCTTTCCTTCCTTCTTTCTTCCTTCTTTCTTTCCTTCTTTCTTTCTTTGCTTTCCTTGTTTTTAGTCTTTTAATCTACTGTGTTGTCAAGCATTCTTGCATAGCTATTTCCAATGTTGTAGATGAGAATTTCAGTTTTTATCTTAGTCATAAAGAATCTTTCCATCTGTGAAGTGAGAACGTTTGTGCGAGTATTTGTCCTCAGTCAAAACCTCTACAAATATACATTGATGAAATGAATCTCTGTGTCTATCAGTGCGAGTTGAGACGTTTGGACTCGGCTCAGGTATTTCTTCCTCTGGAGGAATGGCCACCACCACCACCATCACTACCTCCAGCGCCTCAGAGTGGTCAGAGTCTGTCTTCAGCCTGGGTCACCATGATGGAGTTCCAGGTATGGTTCTGGCATGGAATTTGATGTCACCACTCCCTCTCTCCTCTTCACTTTACTTTAAAATTAGATACTACAGTTTGTAAAAGTTGTCAAAACCTTTGTGCAGGAATGCACTTAGCCTACGCCTTTGTTGATATAACTTACTTCTGATATCAATGGATTTTTGTTAAAAGCACAGCCAGTCTCAGGAATTATTCTCGAGACTGCTGATAGGCTAGCATAGCTCTGCCTACTTTTCAATTTACCATTTTCACACTGCTTTGTGAGGTCAAGTCACATCCATTGTTACTCTTTCTAGTTAGTTGATACATCTACGGGTAAACAAATAGAATTTATCATTTCGTTTCTTGTAAGCTTTGATGAAAAATTTGCTTCCTTTGTAGAATGTGTGTTGTTAAGATAGGGGTTGTGGCTTTTTTATTTTTGTTAAAATAGTAACCGTAGCTTTTGGTTTATTTAATCTTTTTGTTTTTACTTATCAATTATTTTTTTTTAGAGATATCACACTTGAGGATTTTGGTTGTCATTAGGTCTAACTAAATAAACATCCCTTTTTTTTTCATAAAAAATGTATTTTGGTGTTTGGGCACTTATGTGTGTAAAACTTATAGTACTACAATAACCTTCAAAACTGCTTTTGAAGGAAACACTTCTGCACTGAATTTAAAAGCCAGTCTGTCAGAAATGATTCAAATCAAAATGTAAGAATTCCCTACTTTTGTTTTGCTAGGAAGTCACCCTATAATATTGCAATAGGCATTGATTGTAGATCTTCTTTGGACACTCCAAATCCATACAAAGGAAAATATTAGCTTCTATGATCACAGCCTATATGAAACTGCGCCAATTGTCATCCATTATTTCAGCAAGAAAAAGAAATGATTACATTTAAAGCTTTGAGAAGTTGAGAGGGGCACTTCGTGAAAAAACTAGAAAGATAAGACAACTGATGAGTGCCATAAAGTAGTCTCAATTGACCATTTGACTTTAATGGAAAGTTCCTAGTAGGATAAGCTGCCTAAGATCTTTCTTTGCCCAACCTTTGCATGGCACATTTAAGAAACAAGACAAAACACATGCAATATATGCTCAACAGTGCCCAAAACAGGGTTTGCTTATTGTCACTATCCCCATACTGTCAAATTTTTTATACACATTTTGTCTCCCAGCAACTGTGACATTAGATGGAATGTGTTGTAATTACTTCTAGGCTTGCAATGTTCTTTCAAAGAATAATATTGATAGCCTTGTGAACATGTTTTTCATTAATTTTAGAATTTGAGAGAGATTGTAATGTAGTAGAGCTTTGGTTTTGCTCGTGTGTTTGTGTCCCTGTGGATTGAGTTTGTGTGGTAGCAATCTAACTTTGCACATTTCAACCCCCTTCCATCCTCCCTCTTTCCTCTGTCACACCCACCTTTACACCTTAAACATCACCATCACTCCTCCTCCTCCCACCCACCCCCCACACCCCATATATACAATCACATACACTACACATGCACATACACATTCACACACACATACACTTTCACATACCAACTCACATACTGTGCACATAAACACACTCACATACTGGTGTACACTCACACCACATACTTATACACACTCACATATGCACACACAATTTCCCCACCCCTCTCCCCCAACCTTCACCTCAACCCTGTACCGGTGACACCAGACCCAATGTCCAGCGAGTTCGGCTCCCCACACGCACACCACAACTTGGGTCTACAGACCCCGCCCCTCCCTAGCCCGACCCCGTTCTCCTCCAAGACCTCACAGAACATGTCACCTGTCACCATCACAAGTAGCCCTGGCGGTGCGCGTTCCCCTGGAGCTGAGAGCAACTACGTCGCCGGAGGCAGTGGTTTCTCAACTCCGACAAAACTTGTATACCACAATATCCCTGCTGGTCCCACTGAGGTGCCTCTGATGACGCCCACAGGTAAACTGGGTCACAGGCTGCGGACGTTACTTCCTGGTTACGATTTGAATCTACTTCTTAGCACTTCGACCCCTCTCCCTTCCCATCACTGTTAATTCACTATAGTAATACGTTTTCGGTGATGTTTTGAACCTACACCTTCGCACTACAACCCCCACGCCCCATCACCATTAATTCACTGTATTGTTTGTACAGTGTGGTTATTAGAATAGATCTTTGTGATGTCTGTCATAATTTCTTTATTTAATTACGGTTCTTTTTCTATTTTCATTTCCTCTACTCTGTCTAGGAAAATATACTTGAAATACTCCGCACCTTTGTTCTCTTTTTCAGACATAGGGATTAACGATTCCCTATTGTACTTTTGCTTTCTGTCGAACACTAAAATCTTATTGTAATTCATTTCTGCTAAAAGATTGAAAATAGTTAAATGCTAACCACCTTGGCACTGAATAACCTCTCTTTCACATAACTTTTGTACAGGTCTATGCTAAATGTCTCTTTGTTTGCGTAGTTGAAACGAAGTCATTTCACGTTTTCAGACCTGGTATTTTCACATTCAGAGATGAGCAAGTGTCTGACATCTTTGTACTATACCAGCCAAAGTTAAGGTGTTCCTGTGTGTGTTTTCTTAAGGTTGACTAAACCAGCCACAAACATTGCTGGCCTTTGAGAATCAATAGGGATGTAAAACCCCAACAAATAGACACCAGCTCTTAGTAGTAGTTCATCTATCAGTGGACAGCCAATGAAGCTGGTACCTCTATAAACAACTAACTTCAACTAAGTAACATCCATTTGAGTGTACTTTCTCCAAGTGATCTGAACTAGCCACAGATATCCCTCTTTGCAAGTTGCGGATGGTTAGGAGGCGCTCTTGTGTGGTCTACTGCTTCTGCTTTTTTTTTGTGTGTTATCTTTGTCTTCTTGGTGCTACTGAAATGACTGGCGCTGTGGTGTAATGGTTAGGCTCTTCACCTGTCATACGGAAGACCTGAGGGCGGACGATCTGGGTTTTTTTCTGCTGGGATTTTTTTCCCTCTCAGCCCGGGTTGGCCGTGACAGGCAGGGTCGAAGTAGCTCGTCTCTTAAATGACCTTACAGTGTTGCAGTGGACGTAAAACTGGTAACCAAACCAAAGCAAATGAAATAATATTGCTTTGTGTGTAAAGTCATAGACGCCTTGCAAATCTCTTACTAGTTGCTTTAGTCGACTTAATTTATTTATTTATCAGCCAAAGTTATTTTGTACTTGTGTGTTTTCTCCAGGTGGTCTTAACCAGAGTCGCACAACCTCAAACTCGCACAGCCTGTTTGCTGTGCTGAAGCTGGAAAACCACGAGATGCTGCGCAAACAGGCGGGAGAGGCTCTGGTCTCCCTCAGCGGCATGGAGGCTCGCATCACGGACAGACTGCGCACGCTCAAGGCCAAGCCTGTCTCTGAGGTGAGCTCTACCGCATGTTAGGGAACCTGTGCACAAGTGACGTGAATAATACACTTGAGTGAACTTGATATTGATGAAAGCATTAGACACTATGCAAATAAGAAAGCATTGGACATGCAAAGAAAGAAAGAAAGACACCCATCCTCCAAAGAAGAAAAAGACACTTCATCATAAGATGACCACACATTTTCATTACTGCTTTTTTCCAGAAATTTAATATCTTTTTAAGAATGCTTGAGAATAATTAGTAAAATCTTATCAAGTGAATGTCAGTATTTTGGCATTAACAATTGCAAAAAGACCTGGTAAAGACGCATTAATTTTAATTGTCAAATAATATGCTAACAGAGGTCCTTGACTGTTTCATATAGATCACTGGATTCCATATTTTAGATTAAAAATACACCCATGCTCTGCCTAGATATTTTTCACTCTTTCATGGAGGCGTGATGGTTTTTGTCGTCCTTCATGGCCTGTTTGCCATTATGTATCATTAATTGAGAAGCGACTCAATTATTTTTTAAAACATGTTCCGGTTACAGAATTATGAATGTCCTCTTGGGAACAAATTACCCGAGATTACTTCAGCCATAACCTCATAATTAGAATACATTCTTCAGTTGTACTGATAATTTCCCCCCTTTTCATCTCTCTCACAGAGAATATGGGTAAAGCTGGCATGAGCCTTGAATAATGTTTTTGCTCTTCTGAATGTTTATGACGCATGTGAATAGATATAAGTGCATGGCCCCCACTTGAGACTCGTCCTTCTGCTCTGTCGTTTTGACAAGTTTCGTGCATTTGAAAGAGATCTGTACAAATAGACAGTTTGCAAGTTTCGGTTTGCAAGTTCTCTACCGTGGTCTGCTCCTTCTTTTCTCTAAATGTTGCCTGCCTGTGTAAAGTGTTCATTTGTGCAGGTGGTCGCCTTGGACAGGTGTACACTAGAGCAGGTTTGACTGTATGGTCACGATCCTATTATTTTGTTAGTAGCCTGTGTTTATTTTCTGCTCTCCCTTCTCTACAGAATCTTGTGCTACGATTTTTTTTTTATCTTCACCACCAGACGAAAGTCTCCGCTATAAAACGTTTTCTTATTTCCTATCTTGCTTCTGAAGCTTTTCAGTGTTTTTGTGGCTCACTTGATCAGATTAAATACGCATTGTATAATTTCAATAGTGCATGACTACCAAAACTGTCAAATTTTATGTGAAGTGAAAGGGATAAAATATTGATCGATTTTCAAGCACACCGCTTCACAAAGAAAATGGGCAATTAAGCAAATCTTGCATGTTGATGCATCTTCAGTAAGTCTCTGATTAGAAAATGGCCGTATGTTCAAATTTGAGAGTTGTGTGGTCAACCACCAAAGGCACCATTAAGCTTTAGCTACCCTGTCTATCAGTTTTGTTATGCAGCATGATCATTTTATGTGTTTGAAACAACCCCTACACTGCTTCAATTAATGGCCATCTGTGGTGTAAAGGTTAGGCTCTTCAACTATGATGCAATGGGTGGGGATTCAGTCACACATTGGATGAGCATCTCCATCTGTCTGCTAGGATATTGAGTCCCTCTCAGCCTGGGTTGGCCCTCACAGGCACGATCAAAGTAGCCCTCCTCTAGAATTACCTTTCAGTGTCACAAAAGGCATAAAACCCAAACAAAACAAAACCTGCATCATTTACCTTTCTCCTTGCGTTTCCATTTTCATCTCTTGGGGGGGGGGGTGGGG